>JAHLWY010000056.1:0-61319 GCA_020002185.1 Paraescarpia echinospica
TATACCTAAGTTATTATATATATTATTTTATACATAACTTATTTTTTTTAATTCTAGATCATAGTTTTATATTCCATTGATAATTATGTCTATTGCTGTTTTAAAGTTTCTCAAGTTCTGCTATTGCAGTAGGGATTCCCAATACACATCATAGTTACAGCCCACATGGAGGCATTCTGTTTGACACTGGGACAATGGCAGGCAGTGAGCCTAGGCAAGTCCAATACACAGGATTTTAGCATAATCTCTCCAGTCACCGAAGAAAAAAAAGGCATGGGTGCTCATCAAAGGGATTGGAAGTTTGGAACAATGTCAAATGTCAGTGAAACTACTACATCAGTACAGTTCAAAGTTCATGCCAATAGCAAACAGGCACAACTGTCATATAATTGACGTTTTCTACCGTACCAATAAGACTGAGTAAAAAATTGATCCTAAACTTCTAAAGAGAGAACCTACTATTGCCATATTCGTGCAAGAAAAATCAAATGGAGTAGTTTGTAGTATTTTCGGCAATGTGATTCATGTCAGAGGTCACTAGCATGTCATCAGGGGTCATTGGTTGGTCAGTACCAACGGCCGTGGCGATGAGGAGACTGGGACTGTCATCTTTGGAGTGGTGGTGACCCTTCTTGCTCTTCTTCTCATGCTGTGAGGCAACAGAGATGAATATATTGATCTCTCTATTTCTTTCTCTCTCTCTCGTTCTCCCTCCATCCCTCCCTACCCTTCCCTGCCTCCCTGCCTCCCTGCCTCCCTCCCTCCCTCTCTGTCTCTCTCTCACTCCCTCTCTCTCTACCCCCCTCTCTCTCTCTCCCTCCCTTCCTCTCTCTCTTTCTCTCACTCTCTCTCTCTCTCACCTCCCCTCTCTCCCCCTCGCACTGATGCAGCTACAAACCACTAATTTACATTGGTGTCATCTGGTGAATCACTACTCAACTGAATTAAAAAGACTATCAGAAAGTCACGCATATAAAAGACATGAAAGTAAATAACTCTAAAGAAATCTATTGTTGTGGCTTCTAAAATGCATCGTCAATTGGTGGATCAGAGGACAATGGTCTAAACAAGCCACTCAAGCCAACATATGAACATAGCAAGATGCGAGTAGACCTTGATGTCTCGAAGGAGATACACTTACAAGACTCCAGTTTAAGCGTGTTAATATGTAGATAACTCACCAACCGCTATATTTGAGAAAAAAATGAATATTTCTCCCCAACAAACACTCAACTGAATCGTCCCTCCTACCTTCCTCTCCTTCTTGTCTTTTCTGTGTTTCTTCTCTCGTTCCTTCGTGTGTTTTTTCTACGGTGATGTGGCGGCGGCCGACTCTGGTGGGGTATTCACGCTGAGTGGAGACGGCAAAGTCTGGTACATGTGGACAGGCAGCACTTCCTCATCTTGCAGTGGTCTAGACAGGGGGAAGGGGACAGGAGGGTCAATACGGGTATTTGTGTGTGCGCGCGCACTTGTGCATCAGTGTGTGTGTCTTTGTTTGTTTGTGTGTGTGCATGTATGCGTGTGTTTATGTTGTGTGTAGGTGTGTTTGCAGTGCATGCATGAATGTGCGCATGCATACATGCTTTGCATTTGTATGTATGCATGCGTGCATCGTAGTTTTTCATGTGTATGTCACTTTGTGTGAGACATGTGTGTTACATGTCTGTGATTCCCTGTCGTTTCCAACTAATATAAACTTTCAATAATAAAATATGCATTGTCTCTATAAATCATATTTTCATACAAATTAACTATCACCAATTGGTACATTAGAGGCCAATGTTCTAAAGAAGCAAGTGAACACAGCATGAGGCAACTATATGTTAATATTCAGACTAGCTGACCTAGACAACCTGATCAACACACAAACACAAATTAATGTTTTTAAAGAATGGTCCATCACTGTGAAGCAATATGCCCCAAACCTGTGTTGGGCCCTTGACGGGAGAATAGAATGTAATAACACACTCACTCATCCAGGTTAATGTTGAGAAGCCTTTGTGGGTCATCCTTAGTACCCTTGAAGTCATCATCATCTGACAAGTTGGCTCCCTGTAAACACAGAGAACATCCATCCATGTACGTATACATATTTAACAAGATTTCCACCCAGAGAATTAACTCCAGATGGCAAACGAACTGATGCAAATCGCTTCCATGCAAGCCATTCATGCGCTAACGGGCACACTTTTGATGAATTCAACATTGGCAAAAAATAGTCCTCTCTAAGGGCCTTGTCCTCACCTCTGGTACATCGTACTCGGTGTTGACAGAGATGACGGCGGAGGGATCATTGTCCGAGTCAGAGCTCGTGTCTCCTCTCCTTCCGTCTTCGTCTCTCCGCCTCCTGCTGACGCTGCAGCTGCAGGTACTTGTCCGACATCGACGTACCTGAGACAGGTTCATGACACACCTGAGACAGGAGCTAGTTTCGTGACACCCGTGAAACAGGTGTTGGGTTCATGACACACCTGAGACAGGAGGTAGATTTGTGACACACGTGAGACAGGTGTTGGGTTCATGACACATCTGAGACAGATGTTGGGTTCATGACACACCTGAAACAGGTACTAAGTTAATGACACAAGTGAGACAGGTGTTGGGTTCATTACATACTGAGATAGGTGTTGGGTTCATGACACACCTGAGACAAGAGTTACATTTTATGACGCACGTGAAACAGGTGTTGGGTTCATGACACATCTGAGACAGGTGTTGGGTTCATGACACACCTGAAACAGGTGCTAGGTTCGTGACACACGTGAGGCAGGTGTTGGGTTCATTACACACCTAAGACAGGTGCTGAGTTCATGACGAACCTGGGACTGATGCTAGGTTTATGATACACCAGATACCGGTGTTGGGTTCATGACACACATGAGACAGGTTCATGACACACCTGAGACAGGTGTTGGGTTCATGACACGCCTGAGAAAAGTGTTGGGTTCGTGACACACCTGAAACAGGTTGATGACAAACGTGAGACAGGTGTTGGGTTCATGACACATCTGAGACAAGTGTTGGGTTCGTGACACACCTGAAACAGGTGCTAGGTTCATGACACACGTGAGGCAGGTGTTGGGTTCATGACACACCAGAGACAGGTGCTGGGATCATGACACATCAAAGACAGGTGCTAGGTTCATGACACACGTGAGACAGGTGTTGGGTTCACGACACATCTGAGACAGATGTTGGGTTCATGACACATCTGAGGTAGGTGCTAGGTTCATTACACACCTGAGACAGGTGCTGGGTTGATGACACACCTGAGACAGGTGCGAGGCTTATGACACACCTGAGACAGGTGTTGGGTTCATGACACATCTGAGACAGGTGTTGGATTAATGACACCCCTGAAACAGGTGCTAGGTTCATGACACACGAGACAGGTGTTGGGATCATTTGTGATTACACACCTGAGACAGGTGCTGAGTTCATGACGAACCTGCGACTGATACTAGATTCATGATACACCAGATACAGGTGTTGGGTTCATGACATACATGAGACAGGTTCATGACACACTTGAGACAGGTGTTGGGTTCATGACATGCCTGAGACAGGAGCTACGTTTCATGACACACGTGAGACAGATGTTGGGTTCGTGACACATCTGAGACAGATGTTGGGTTCATGACACACCTGAAACAGGTGCTAAGTTCATGACTCACGTGAGACAGGTGTTGAGTTCATTACACACCTGAGACAGGTGTTAGGTTTGTGACACACGTGAGGCAGGTGTTGGGTTCATTAAACACCTGAGACAGGTGTTGGGTTCATGACACATGTGAGACAGGTGCTAGGTTCATGACACACATGAAACAGATGTTGGGTTCATTATGCACCTGAGACAGGTACTAGGTTCATGATACACGTGTTACAGGTATTGGGTTGATGACACACCTGAGACAGGTGCGAGATTCAATACACACCTGAGACAGTTGTTTGTGTGAATGCGAGCATACACATACATACATATATATATATATATATAAATAAATATATATATTATTTAGATTGGCAATATGTAGACATTATGGTGCATGTGCTGAGAAAGAAGGACCACAACCACTGCCTGACAGCACCGACATGGACGCCGGAAGGAACAAGAAAAGTTGGTCGACCAAAAACAATGTGGAGAACCACAGTGGAAAAAGAACGAAAACAACTGGGCTGGGCAACTTGGAGCAACGCTAGACACGTAGCCGTTGACAGGGCAAGATGGCGGAGTCGCACAGCAGCCTCATGGGCCACAAGGCCCAAAGAGGATAGGCAAGGTAAGATAAGACATTGTGGACAGGTAAGAACTATTAGCAAGTGAAAATTACAATATAATTGAGACATTTGGTTCATCTTCAAACAGGATAGGTCAGAATAATTACCATCTTGTAATAAGTCCAACAAGTTTCTGATAAGATATAGAAAATATTGTTTATGGCTCCAAGATTTGAATGGGCAGCAAGATTATCACTTGCTTTGGAGTGTTTAGTGGAAACTTGCAACGTTTCAATCCACCACCTGTGGATCTTGACCACGCGTTGATGTCATGTGACGTGGCTCAGATTTTGGTGGAATGATCGGGGGGTGGATCGAAATGTTGCAAGTTTCCCCTAAACGCTCCAACGTAAATGTTAATTATTGCGGCCCAAGTTTCTGATAGTTCTCAATAAAGTCTTGACTAATGACAGGTAACTTTGCCACACCTGTCCTAGTGGAAGTAGGCCAAAGAGGGTAACGAGTGCACACTACTCTAAATTAAATGTTTTTTTCTCCGACATAATATCATAACACAAAAGTATTTAGGGTAATTTTGACCCTGTTTTCTGTAGAAAGTGTTGACCAAATTAATTGAAAGTGTGTTTGCTACTTGCACACAAGGCCCTATACCTGAGTCTTTTCAAAATATGGGAAGTTTTTTCCTAAATTTATTTCTAGTTTGATAACTCAAAAGAAGACTATAAGCTGTGGTTAAGATGGGTGATTTCACGTCATATCACCCATAGTGTGGATGGTAAGAGCAGAAACTCTGGTGACTGGTGAACATGAGATGTTACAAAGACTAGCGGTGTGCTTTGAAGTGTCCTACCTGGGACATGCAGTGGCATGGAGAGGTCTATCTGTGAGATCGGCACGTCGCTGTTGTTGTTGTGATCCTCATGGTGACTGTCCTGAAACAACACACGCATATATAATGACAACTGTCTTGTCTTGTTGTAATACTGGCCAACACTCCTGTGTGTGAAGGCCAGACCTGGGGCGGAAGTACTCGGTACTCGAGTACATTTTTGAAGTACTTGTACCCGTACTCATAAAACTTATGGGTCATGTACTCGTACTCGTACTCATACTCATTGTACTCAGATTTTACGAGTACATTACAAGTACATCTGAGTACTTTCTCAATATATACTGGGAACAATTAATTTATTTGCAGTTATAAAATAAAACTTTCCTGAAATATTGAAATGCTCAACTATTTGTTAAATACTTTGTTATTTCACATAGAATGCCACCTTGCCATCCCTACACATAGTACATCCTCATTCTCTGATAGCCATGAGTCCATGACTATGATACCCTAACATGGCAACAGGCAGCATCTTTCCCCAGTCAGAAACACCCTGTTAAGCAAACAATAATTGTAGGCTAACAGTTCAGGCCATAAAACAGTTTAATCAAGCCACCAGGATGTCCATAAAGAGCCAACTACTAGTAGCAGTTAACCCACCTGTTAGACAGGGAATGCATTTAATGTAGTCTGGAGACCATGCCACTTGGCACTGGCCGACAATGCTAACTGCTAAGAACAAGAACTGCCAGTCTTCCTCTGTAGAAGGTGGCTCAAGTCAGATGTCACCCTACACTAATATAATCTGGTGCCAACTTAGTGTGACACCAGTGAAGCCATGTGGCATGATAGTCTAGGTCAGAGAGAACATGCACTGAGGGAGCAGAGATAAGAGAAATGCTAAACAAAGACATGTAGCCAGTGGGATGCCAGGTAACAAATCCTCCTGTTGGTTGCTTTGTTTTACATGCTTAACCTGGAGACAACCAGCAAAGTTCAAATGATTGGCTGGGGGTATCCACTGGTCAGCCTCTTTTACCCACTCATTTGTGATAATTAAAGACAGATATCAACTTGATTGGCTAAGTTTTTTTCTCAAATGTCAATCGTACTTTATGATTGGTTTACGTGTGCCTAGTTGGTCGGTGACTCAATATTGCCCCTAGATATATCATGACAGTGATACCACATGCCTACATTGCAGAGAGATCCACTAAATTGTCGATTTTACGATACGTTATTATTTAATATTTATATTTACAAAAATGTACTTGTACTCGTACTCGTGAGAATGTACTCGTACTCAGCTTTTAGCAATGTACTCGTACTCGTCCATCGTCAAAGTACTCGTACTCATAAAAATGTACTCGGCCCCAGGTCTGGTGAAGGCAACCAGTCGGGGAGGGGTTTGGGCATGCATGCTATCTAGGCATGTATGTTTGGAACCGAGTGTACAAGGGCTTGTTTAAATTGAGTGGATTTCCTGCCCCTTCAAAGATAATTACCATCAAACATAAAATAAAAAATATGGTGAAAAATGATCGACTATTCTTTCTTAAAAAAATTGAGTTCAATGGTTGTCTCCCTTTACACAACATCCACACTCAACAACATGATCATAAACATATTTTTGTGACATGTAATGGCACAAACAATATTTTATGCGGCAGTAGCAACGTAGGGGATATGCAGGGATACAGCGAATTGTGAAAGCGGGCGTAATTTAACGTGGTAGCTGCATCCCCTGGTGGATTAGGCCAGCACTACCATGTGCGTATGAATAATCTTGTTACTGCCATGCGTGGAGTGATACCTAGCGCCTCGTGATGCGCACAGCCGAGTTAATGTTTACAGATGGATGTGATCTGCTTGTGAGATCTTGGCTTGTAATTTCATTGTTAACTGTTGGATTGTTGTGTGGACCGCTAAGTGGATTCATGGTTTAATAAGCAGTTGTTTAATCCACCCTCATCCCTATACTACACATGTATATATGTATGTCTGTATAATTTATAACAGAAGTCTGATTACATAAAATATAGTTCTTTTACGCTTTTTCCTGGACCAGATGGGTACACAAGGTTTTGCTTAGGTTTTTCCTCTCCACTGAATTTCAGTAGTGTGCACAGGGTTTTTAGTGCGGTAAATAAAGTAGGGGTAGGCGGAGTGACCCCCGCCAATACGGTGCGAATGGTAAATACCAGCCAATAGGGATATAGTTAGTAGTTGTAGCAGGTAGCTGCTGGAGACAATTAAAGAAAATTGTTATAACTATTAGTGAGACTACTAATAGGTCGGTGAATTGTAGATATTTTGTAGCAATACAATTGGGGCCGGCATGCTTGCTGTTAATATGTGATTCGATTATTGTATTGATGGATACATTGTTACTTAATCAAAGTAAATGTTATTAAGTTGGCCTATTTCAATCTACACTGGACTTGCGTTGTTGTTCTGCATAAACCAGATTTCCTAATAAACATCTACATGCTACAACAAAACTGATTTTAGTGCAATAAAATATGTATTCATAATATACTCAAGCTGGACAAACACGCCAACAGTTTCAGGGTAATCCACCATTAAAAAAATCACTTTGCAAGTTTCTGCTCGCGAAATAACATCATTAACATTTGCCGGATAAAATCAAATTGCAATATCTGAAGCTGGGAAGAGTAGCGGCCAGTGTCTTGAAGCACTCATACATACGATCCTTCATATGAAAGGTAGTTACAGACATGTTTCTATGGCTGTTATGAGTAACAAATTCTATGTCAAATGTCCCCATAAGTTCCTGCAAACGAAGGGTCATATGTACGAATGTTTCATGAAACTGTTCCCAGGTGTAGAAGCTGATTGCAAGTAAAAAAGAACTGAGGTGAGAATTACATTGGGTCTTACATTACCGTTCAGGTAGTTCAGGTAGTTCAGGTAGTTCAGGTAGTTCACGTTGTTCATATGTTCAAATTCCTTCTGCTGCAGCATCTATAAAAAAAAAACATTTACTATTAGAAAAGGTGTTTGAAAAATAAATCAGTTACTTGGCGGCTTTCACTGGAGGTTTATGGAGTAACTTACTGCTATATTTGAATATTTAATTTACATTATAAACAATGGGATAAACAAAAGAAACATATATCTATTAAATCACTAGTCATTTGAGTGAAGAGGTTCATCAGAATGCAAGGTTCAAATTGGTAATATTTGTTGCTTATTTCCCAGTCAATTTACCTTTTTTGCTGTGTCTGCTATCAACAATCTTCACCAGATATTTAGCTACTTTTACATGGCAATGCTTGTCACGTATTAGTTTGCTTAAAACAAAGATTGCGAACATGTCACACATGCATGCACATACCTTCTGTAGTTCAGCCTCTGACGGTGCAGGAGTTTTTACCTCATTTTCATATGTTCTGGTTCTGCAAAATATGTATAATCATACAAATACATGCAAGTTCAAAGACAATTACAATTATTAGCAAAATTACCTATCCTCTGGAAGCAATATTTTGGTATTTTGTAACGTGAAAACACATGCAACAAAGTCGTTAGTTTGACATTACGCGCCAGATGACACTACACACACAGAACATTTTCACAAAGTATTCCTACCAAATATCTGATCAAGATAATGTAACTTTGAATGATTACTTGCCATGGAAGTTACGTAAACCGTCCTCGACATCTGATCAGTGGACAATTTACATTACTGATGAAGATATTGTAACTTTGAATGGTTACTTGCCATGGAAGTTAAGTAAACCGTGAACAGCTTATATTACTGATGAAGATAGTGTAACTTTGAACGGTTACTTGCCATGGAAGTTATGTAAACCGTCCCCATCTGATCAGTGGACAACTTATATTACTGATGAAGATAGTGTAACTTTGAACGGTTACTTGCCATGGGAGTTATGTAAACCGTCCCCATCTGATCAGTGGACAATTTACTTTACTGATGAAGATAGTGTAACTTTGAATGGTTACTTGCCATGGAAGTTATGTAAACCGTCCTCATCTGATCAGTGGACAATTTACATTACTGATGAAGATAGTGTAACTTTGAACGGTTACTTGCCATGGAAGTTATGTAAACCGTCCCCATCTGATCAGTGGACAATTTAGTTTACTGATGAAGATAGTTTAACTTTGAACGGTTACTTGCCATGGAAGTTATGTAAACCGTCCCCATCTGATCAGTGGACAATTTACATTACTGATGAAGATAGTGTAACTTTGAACGGTTACTTGCCATGGAAGTTATGTAAACCGTCCCCATCTGATCAGTGGACAACTTACATTACTGATGAAGATAGCGTAACTTTGAACGATTACTCGCCATGGAAGTTATGTAATCTGTCCCCATCTGATCAGTGGACAACTTACATTACTGATGAAGATAGTGTAACTTTGAACGGTTACTTGCAATGGAAGTTATGTAAACCGTTCCCATCTGATCAGTGGACAATTTACGTTACTGATGAAGATAGTGTAACTTTGAACGGTTACTTGCCACGGAAGTTATGTAAACCGTCCCCATCTGATCAGTGGACAATTTACATTACTGATGAAGATAGTGTAACTTTGAACGGTTACTTGCCACGGAAGTTATGTAAACCGTCCCCATCTGATCAGTGGACAATTTACATTACCGATGAAGATAGTGTAACTTTGAACGGTTACTTGCCACGGAAGTTATGTAAACCGTCCCCATCTGATCAGTGGACAATTTACATTACTGATGAAGATAGTGTAACTTTAAACGGTTACTTGCAATGGAAGTTATGTAAACCGTTCCCATCTGATCAGTGGACAATTTACATTACTGATGAAGATAGTGTAACTTTGAACGGTTACTTGCCATGGAAGTTATGTAAACCGTCCCCATCTGATCAGTGGACAATTTACATTACTAATGAAGATAGTGTAACTTTGAACGGTTACTTGCCATGGAAGTTATGTAAACCGTCCCCATCTGATCAGTGGACAATTTACATTACTGATGAAGATAGTTTAACTTTGAACGGTTACTCGCCATGGAAGTTATGTAAACCGTCCCCATCTGATCAATGGACAACTTACATTACTGATGAAGATAGTGTACGTAACTTTGAACGGTTACTTGCCATGGAAGTTATGTAATCTGTCCCCATCTGATCAGTGGACAATTTTATTACTTCAAACAGTCATTTACCATTTCTAACTTACATCACTCGCCAGCGAAGCCATTGGTATAACTGGTATCGAGGGATTTTGTAGAGACACAACTGACCGGCTGACCCAGCCAGTGGGACAAAGTACAAGTAAATGGGTTGACCAAATTAATTAAATATCTGTTTGCTTTCTTAAATTTTTTTTAGTTTGACAACTCAAAATAAGACCATACGTGATTAAGAAGGATGCTGACATCACCCATTGTGTGGAAGATGCTGGTCTTGGCAACGACTTCCTCAGTTTCATTGTCTGCGGGCGGTGGTTCGTTGATCCATGCGTCAAGGTCAAGGCTACAGACACAGATGAACACTTATTTGTCATTCATAAATTCACAAAGTGCAAAAAACATAGTTTTTTGTATTTGTTCAAACAAACAAACCACCACACCTCCTATATGTCTAGTGGGACTTAAGATTCTCAGTGATGCAACATGGCTTCCAAATCATACCAACAGCTGCTGGATTCAACCAACGTGACAGGTGCCACGACACGACCCGCCACGATGCCCGGTTCTGATATCAACAATAGGTGTATTAATATAAGTTCCATTTGTTTCTCCATCACGATATGTGATGACGACTAAACCATTACACATCCATATGTAATGTTATATTTTGTTTGGGACTTTTACGAGATGAAAATGCATGAAATGTATTGCAGGAATATCCTTGAGAGAGAGAACACATATATTGCGGATATAAGGAAGAAGATCAATTGTCAATTTATTAGAAACTATTAAAACCAGTCACATTAAAACTATTACAGATCTCACTACATTTCAATTTTGTGGACTTCAAGGCCGCATTTGACACTATTTGGAAGGATGCATTGTGGAAGATGTTGAGATCTGTTGGGGTGTACCCCAAAATGACACCACTGATTGAGTCCATATACAAGAATATCAAATATGCTGTTACCATCAATGGTCAGTTGAGAGATTGGTTCAAAGTTGAAATAGGAGTGAGGTTGTCTGCCCTCACCTATCCTGTTCAACTTGTTCCTTCAGTTTGTCATGGCTGACCAGAAGAGCCTACTTAAGGAGTTCAAACTAAATACAAACCTCTGTTTGGACATTAGGTATGCTGACAACACAACACTAATATCTACCATATTCGAGAAACTACAATTTGCAACTGAACAGCTTCAAGCAGCCTGTAACAAATGGGGTATGAAAATCAATCTCTCCAAATGCAAAGTAATCACCTCATCAGACAAGCATATCATCCTGGAAAATGAAAAATTGCTTCCTAGGCAGCATAGTACCTTTTATGTTGACAGGCGAATAGCGTTAGCATCAGCAGCCTTTGGTAGATTCAGAAACAACATATTTTCAAACAAAAGAATGAAAGCCAGACTATATAGGACCCTTATACTGCCTACAGCAATACATGGTGCCGAAACCTGGACATTATGATCGCAAGAGATGCAGTCTCTTGAAGTTTTTGAGATGTGTTTCCTGCGGGCTATCAGGTGTTACTAGGGCAGACAGATTACGAACTACCCCGATCAGAGATGAGACATTCACCCCTGAATCCATCTCAGATGTCATCAGACATAGAAGACTCCGATGATTTGGACACGTCTGGTGTATGTCAAACAAAAACTTCATAAAAATAGCTTACAGACTCCTGCTTTTAAGAGCAGAGCGATGTGCTCTAGACAGGACAAAATGGAGGGGTGTGACATCCATGAGGATAGCAATGGATCAAATTGGCCTAGGCATTTAAGTTTAACAAGATTTAACAAGATTGCCACCCAGAGAATTAACTCTAGGTGGCAGGTGGACAAGGAAGCCCTTTGGCTTATCGAGAGTCCGACCCTTTTATCTATGTGTATCCCGCCCGTCTGAGGTATGTGTCGATTTTATTTTTAAACATATTCACGCTACTAGCACCCACACAATCAGCAGGTAATCTATTCCATTCATTTACAGTCCTTTGTGAAAAAGAAAACTTTCTTATATCCAATCTACTCTGCTCCTTTGCCAATGTAAGTTCATGTCCTCTAGTCCTTCTATCTTTCTTAACTGAGAAAAAAATATTTCTATCAATATTTTCATAACCCTTCAATATTTTAAACACTTCTATCTGATCTCCTCTCAATCTCCTGGTCTCTAGTGTTGTTAAACCGCATTTTTTTAGGCGTATTTCGTAACTAAGATCCCTCAGTTTTGGTATCATTTTAGTTGCTCTCCTCTGCACTCTTTCTAGCATATCTATGTCCTTCCTGCGATATGGCCTCCACGCTTGAATACAATATTCTAAATGAGGCCTAACTATTGTTTTGTACAGCGGTATTATTAGCTCTTTTTCCTTATACGTTATGTTTCGCCTAATTAATCCAAGGATTTGATTTCCCTTTGAAGCTGCAATTCCGCACTGCTCTGAAACCTTCATATCAGCACTAATGGTTAACCCTAAGTCCTTTTCTTTTACAGTAGTACTTAGTACAGTAGCCCCCATTGTATATTCTCCTCTTCGTTCCCATGTCCTGTGTGGAGGCATTTACATTTCCCAAAATTGAACAGCATTTGCCACTTTTCAGACCATTTGATCAACCTGTCAAGATCATCTTGTAAATGCTGTCTATCTCCATCACTTTTAATCCTTCTAAACACTTTTGTATCATCCGCAAATTTCAACACCTTGCTTGTTATTTCATCATCCAAATCGTTGATATATATTAAGAATAATATAGGTCCTAATACTGATCCCTGTGGTACCCCACTCAATGCCGATTTCCAGTTTGAAGCCTCCCCATCAACTACTACACGTTGTCTTCTGTCAATCAGCCATTGTTCTATCCAGTTTATTATACCATTTCCTATGCCATTGGCCTTTAGTTTAAGCATTAATCTTTGATATGGTACTTTGTCGAAAGCTTTTTGAAAATCTAAGTAGACGATATCTACTGGTGATCCCTCATCTACCCACTTAGTGATGTCTTCCAAAAAACATAACATATTTGTTAAGCATGACCTCGCTTTAAAAAAACCATGTTGAGATGGGTTAATCAAGTTGTGTTTAACAAGAAAATCCACCATGTGATCTTTAATTAGTCTTTCTAATAATTTACAAATCACTGATGTTAAACTCACTGGTCTATAGTTCTCTGACTTGTTTCTCGAACCTTTTTTGAATAACGGTATAATGTTTGCTTCTTTCCATTCTAAAGGAACCACTCCCTCTTCTAATGACAAGTTGAAAACTGTTGCAAGCGGTATGCTAATTTGTTCTACAATTTCCAATAGTAGTTTGGGTGGAATACCATCCACACCAGGTGATTTATTATCCTTCATAACCCTTATTTTCTTAGCTACCATTTCCGGGGTTACAATTAATTGTCCTAAATAGTCTGAATCTGCCCCCTTGAACTTAGCCTCTGGTACTGGCAGTGAACTAATATCTTCCCTGGTAAACACTGAACTAAAGTACTCATTCAGGTCTTCTGCCATTAAGAATCCCTCTGATATTATATTTCCAGCACTATCTTCTAGAGGACCGACCTTATCTCGAACTTTCTGTTTGCTTCGAACATACGCATAAAAACTCTTGCTGTCATGTTTTATATTACTAGCTAATTGTTGTTCATAGCTTCTCTTTGAATTTCTAATTTCAGCTGTAGCTTGGTTAAGTGCTTCTTTATAACTGTTGTAGTCTTCATCATTTTCAGTACATCTATATGACTTCCACATCATTTGTTTATACTTAATTTTTCTAATGGCTTCTTTCGATAAGTGTTTCTTTTGGACCGTTTCCTTGTTTTTGAAGAGATTTTCAAATTTATCGACTATGCGCTTAATTTTCACTCTTTATATATTCCAGCATTCTGTTGCCGTCTTATTTTTCAGTGTGTTATTCCAGTCTATCTTTGCTAAATATTTCCTCATGTCCTTATCACCTTCCTTTGTGGAAATTTCTCCTATGCTACTTTTACTATTCGTTTCTGATTTTACTTTGATGATAATATGTATCTGGTTGTGATCACTACTCCCCAGTGGCTCACATATCTTGACATTATCAACTAATTCATTCTGTGAGGACAAAACTATGTCTAACACATTCTCACCCCTGGTTGGTTCTAGCACATGTTGAGAAAGGAATGTATCTTGAACTAAAACTAAAAACTTGTGGTCCTCACTCTCCATACTCTGTCGAGATTTCCATTGTATATGCCCGTGGTTAAAATCCCCCATAATAATACAGTCCTGTTGGCTTACTTCCCTTATAGCGTTTTGTATTTTTTCATTCTCTTCTATGCTTATGTTTGGACTTCGATAAACTAACCCAACTGTTAACGTTGAGTTTCCTGTAACTATGTTACACCAAACAGCTTCTTCGCAATCTGCTTCTCTTTCTAATTTTATTTCATAAGCCTGAATAGATTCTTTAATATATAAAATAACTCCACCTCCCTTTCTTCCTATTCTATCTTTTCTAAACATTACATATCCTGTCAGTCCCAATTCAGCATCTGATATATCGGTGGTGGTCCAGGATTCGGTTATACCTATTATATGAGGGTCAATATCTTCTACCATAATGTTTAGTTCATTTCTTTTGTTTAATATACTCCTTGCATTTAAACAAACACATTTATATCCAGCTTCAGAAGAGTTTTCCAGACTGTTATTTGCTGATTTATTTGTGCTGTCTTTATCTATGCCTCCATTTTCAGGCTTTTCTGTGAGTCCCCCCTGCGAATCTAGTTTAAATAGATACAACCTGTCCCACTGTCAACAGATCGCAGCAGGTTCTCTGAGAAAACTGCTGCCCCCTTTCCACTAAGATGGAGGCCATCTCTCATGTACATATCTTCCCTCCCAACAAAGTATCACCATAAATCTGTGAATCCCACCCCCTCTTCGTCACACATCTGCTCAACTAGTGCGTTGATCGCCATCCTTTTACAGTTTCTATACGTTGCCCCCCTTCCTCCCATTACTGGCAAAATTCCTGACAGAATAACCTGTTCAACTCTCGTCTTCTGTAGCTTCCTCACTAACTGTCTATACTTCTGTACTATCGCAGTTGTTCCCTTCCTGTCTGCATTATTTGTTCCTACATGTACCAGTATAGACCCCCCCCTTGCCATGTCCCAATACCTTCTCTACCCTGTCAGTTACATGTTCAATCCTAGCCCCCGGTAAACAAACAACGATGTCCTTCCCCTCGCTCAGTGCCTTGTCCGTCTTTCTCATAATGGAGTCGCCCATAAACACCCTCTCTTTCCTCATTGCCCCCTCTATCACTGCCTTAGAATAGCTCCTTCTTCCTTCTTCGGTTTGCATCTGTCTGCTTGTTGTCTTTCCCCCTTGCCGTCTTCTCTCCTGTCACATTCTCTTCCGATCCATTCTTTCCTGTCGCTTTTTCTCTTGTCACCTTCCCTTTTATTTCTCTTCTATCACATTTTCTCTCACTTCCTTTCGTCCCTTCTTCGTTCGTCCCATCTCGTTTTCCTCTCTCCTCTCCCTTCCCATCTTCCCTCCCTCCTTCTCTACGGTCACTTTCTTCCCTGTCACCTTCACGCTTGTCACGTTTTCTGTTGTAGATTTTCCAATTTCTTCCCCTCCAATCACCTTCCCTCCTCTCAATCTCCTTTCCTCAGTTTTCTTGCCACTGCTATTCTCCTTCAGTCTTGCAATATTCTCACCTCTCTCCCTGTCGTCTCTCTCCATTCGACCTGCCTCCTTGCTAATTCCCATCTCCATTCCCTTCACAATATCTGTCAACCTAACTATCTCCTTCTGCAGACACTTCACCTTCCAACACCCAATGCACTGAAAGGTGATGGTTTCTGCCCATGACTTCCCACAGCCGGACAATGCAAAATCTACCCAGCTGTGGCAGTGATCGCACACCAAGTGTCGCTTTGCCTTGACTTGCCGCTTGCAAGGCGCCATATCCCGATCAGAATTTATTTAATAACTTAACTAACTTAGTCTTTATAAAGACATTACCGGTAGTGACCTAATTTAAATACAATCAATTACGTTACGTTAGGCTGCTTTATTTATTTAGGTTACGCCGCCCGACTATCGCCCTTGCTTAATTTTAACAACAATGCTACCTAATCAAAATATCTAGCAAGTACTGGCTTACACAGATATTATCTTATGTAAGTAGTTTGATGGTTGTTACTTTATCTCCTATATATTCTACCACATAATCAGGTTTGTTAAATCTTGTTTACAAATTATCGAAGCCTAAGTGAGTTACCCTATTATCACTCACTATACTAAGGTATTCTAAAATACTATAACTAACTAACTTTAAGCACAACTGCTACTCAATATATGTTTATTGCAACTTTATGAATGATATTAAGGCAAGAATAATACTTATCAATCAGTAATTCCACTTGTTTATCAACTTTTCTGCACCACCAATTTCTACGATCTATCTCCGCCAAATATAGCCTCGAAGTTGACAGGTGTGGCTTCCATTTTGCCACTGCTACTCAGTAGAGGTGTGGTTTCCACTTGACCACTGGTACTTGGTTATGGTTGTTTTCTTGCACTAACCCTAGGCCTTGTTACCTCGCTGACAGAGTCAATAAAAAAGTAAACGGTAAGTTCTTATATAGCGCAGGACTCCTCAAAGCACTTTACACTTTACTCCCTGGCAGACCTGTTCAGTCGAACACCATCTCGACTTCTCTGGGAAGCATCCAGTGGTATCATCTGAAGACTCTTTCTTCATCAACTTTAAATTATTGTGATATCATAATATTATGGTAAATTGGTGGTTTATGTTCAAAAGATTAAATTTTATTTGTTTTTAATTTTAACAGTCATTTCTGGAATGCCACAAAAGTAGGTTTCTATTAATCACAACAATGTTTCTCAAATTGTGTCCTTTTTATAAAAACAGTATAAGTTGTTTAGTACAACCAATTGCTGTGCAAACATATCATTGTTTAACCCAAGTTATTGATAACCCGTTAGTATACATGGTTTTGGGTAGTAGGCATTTTTTTAATGAGATATGAACTTTGGTGGTTTATATTCGTAAGTATTTCACTCAAATCAACTTTCCAAAAGTTTGTTTGCACAACTTTGTCGGAATATGTATTATATATTTAGCATAAAGATATCTTACGAATCACATTCCTTATTTTGCTAAAACAAAACCGCATAGAACATTAGTTGAATGATTTTGCTGCTTGAGTTTTGCTTAACTTTGATACATCAGGCTCAGTGAGATACACTGTAGTTCCATCATTCAACATTATCCTAGGCATATTTACCTTTAAGAATAGTGCGTCTTATGTCCATTTGAGGCGTAAATAGTGCCCCGGTTTGTATCAACATACGGTGCTATATATATATATATCTTTTTACGCACGCTGTGCGGTAACGCACGGCTGCAGCGGCACAGACTAGCGCAAACCGGGGTTCGATACAAATGCCGACTAGTGAATACGATTAGGATGCACGGTTTTTATTTGGGCTTCAAAAGAGTCCGGATTCAACACAAGTGTCGACAAGTGACGTAGTGCCATCAGCCTGCACGGTTTTTACTCCCACCGTCATAAACCAAAACGCAAGTTACCGTTTGGGCGCCATTTTACATGAATGTCTAGATTTCTAGTATGTAGAAACTCCGCAAGGTATTACCATTGGAGACACCGGGGATCCCGCAGGAATATTCAGTGATTGGACAACTGACAAGTGATATCTTTCACGTTGGCCAATGACGGCTGAACGATGTTGCTACAAATCTGCGATTTTGCAGCAATAATAAGTGACTTTGTGGTGTCATTACGCGCCGCTCGCCGACGCTGAATATACCGTGAAAGAACGAAAAAAAGGGCGTATGAAATAGCTACGAGGCGGCAATTTCGGCATATTTTGGGCGAGGCGGCATAGAAAAACGGCGAGGCGGCCCGCCTCGGTTGTTATATACCAGGGAAAACACTGCCTCACTATCTCAGCATTCCAGCCTCATCAGCCCCAGTTGAAAAGGTATTTAGCATAGCCGAGAAAGTATTCTGTCCTGAACAGTGCAACCTAAAAAGACTTAACTTGTGAACAACTCATGTTCATTCGGTGCAATGGCAAATAGATGATAAGATCATACGATGCCACTGAAATGAATGCCAAAGATTGTGAATTTCATTGTTGATGAAATAGAGGTTTTTTAGTTTTCATCATAAAAAATTGACCAATTGCCATTGCATATTCACTTTTGCTGAGTTATTTAAATTAGGTTAATTAATCATTTTAAAGTACGTTATTATTTAATATTTATATTTTAAAAAATGTACTTGTACTTTTACTCGTGAGAATGTACTCGTACTTGTACTCATACTCAGCTTTTTGTAATGACTCGTACTCATCCATCTTCAAAGTACTCATACTTGTACTCATGAAAATGTACTCGGCCCCAGGTCTGGTTATAGCCCATACAGTTGTTACATTATTTTGGCCAAAACAGACGTAGACCTAATACAATTATGAGACAGTGATATAACATCGTATGTATGTCCCTTACAATCATGATTGCTTATTTATTGTCATATTATATCTACGTGGAGTTCGTGCATCACAAAATTAGCTGGCGCACAAAATCACGTGACAATGCGGTATTGTGATTTGAGTTTTCCCAAATCTAAAAAGTGCACAAAGAATTGTAACATGCCAACCAAGTTTATGACCAATTGGAGCTTCCAGTGCAACATATTACATCAAGTGTCACTGAAGCAATCAAACAGAAGAAAGACATGACACAATACAATAGTCAATACCGACATCGAAGTGAACGACGCACGAATTTAAGACACGCAACCATACAATGTCAATGAACATCACTCACCAGCGCTTCTTCTCCTGCAGATCAGTTGTCTGATGCATCCGACGGGGCCTATTCTATGCCTATGCCATGTTTCTTGGAAAGTTTTGACCCCTGTCTTCCGACTCTGTTTGTGCATATTTGTTTTTTCGTACCACAAATAGTGAAGTACAATTCTTCGTCCGAGCAAAAATGCTCCTCTGACAGCCGCTCTGGTCAAACACTGAAACAGGGACATGCCCCTCTCTTCTCCGTTCTATTACAAATGTTTGAACAATTGCAATGTCCAGGGTCAGATTGAAAATCCTGATGCTTTCTTTTACGTGCCATGATGTACTGTTGCAAACTAATAACACTAAATTAATCAATCCTTATCAACACAACTCAATCACAAGATGCAGCGCACGCTTGTATTGCGTTCCCGAGAACTATCCTCGCGCCAGGGGTCGCTGCTGCTGATTACGTCAGTGCCAGCCAGCTATACCCCCGGCTGATCGATTTGCGAAACTCTGAATTTAAACTTTAACTCAGATGAAACACATAATCATTTCAATTCAGAGTTAGTCTGAATAGGTTTCAACCAGCTACTGTTAACATTTATCAACAGTATTATCAACCCGAGCAGACCAATGGATTTCCGTACCAGGTTTCGGCAATGTCGATTGCTATATCTATGACGATCTTGCGGACACCTGGTGGTGGCTTTGAGAAGACTTCACGCTGGTAGGTGGTCGGCTAGCGGGAATGCGGCGGGATAATGAGAACCCGACCTGAAGAGCATCAAAAGGCAGGGGTGACAAGGGGAACACTCTGGGACATAGCCATGAGGTTGTGGTATAACTGCTGAAGTTGTGACAGAGTGTACGTACGGGTCCCCCGGTCAGCTGTGCGCGTGCGTGCGTGTGTGTGTGCGCGCGTGTGTGTCTGTGACTGTGTGTATCTGTATCTGTATCTGTATTTTGACTGGCAAAATGTCCTATGGACACATCACGCCAGTGCGCATGGTGGCTCTTATGGATTAATTTTTTACATGTTGGGCTAGGCTAATCTGGAATGAATTCAGTGACGTACTTGATACAATGCTTGGAGGTAGAGAATTCCACTCTTTTATTGTGACTGGGAAAAAGCTGTTTCCAAATATGTTTGTCGAGTGCCTGATTTGTACTAACTGTTTATTATGTTTACGTGAGCATCTGGTGTTGCGTTTGGTGTATTGATCTAGTGGGATATCTATGAGGTTATGTTCCATTTTATATAATATGCTAAGTCTTTGGGTTTTTCTTCGTGATTGGAGGGTGTCCCACTGGAGATCTTTAAGGAGTTGTGTTACCGTTCCAGGCTCTCTAGAATAGTTGTTCTTACAAAATCTGGCGGCTTGTCTCTGGGTTCTTTCTATGAGTTTGATATTTCTTAGGCAATGTGGATCCCATGATGCTGACGCATATTCAAGTATGGGGCGGACAAGGGTTGTGTAGGCTATGGACTTGATTTGGGTTGGGCATTTATTTAAATTTCTTCTAATCATTCCCAATGTCTGTTGTGCTTTTTTTGTGACCGAGTTGCTTTGTATTGTCCAATTTAATGTATTTGATATATGTATGCCAAGATAACAGTGTGATTCAACAGATTTAAGTTGTTGTCCGCAGAATGTGTAGAGATTTGGTGTCGGTTTTCTTGAGGCTATTGTCATTGTATAACATTTAGTGGGGTTGAATTTCATAAGCCACGTGTGTTGCCATTTCTCAAGTTTGAGCAGATCGTTTTGGAGGACAGATGTGTCTTGGTCAGTTTTAATCGGTGAATATAACAGGCAGTCGTCTGCAAAAAGGCGAACAGTTGAGGAAAGATTGTCTGGCAGGTCATTTATGTAAAGTAGGAAAAGTAGGGGCCCCAGTACTGTGCCCTGTGGTACCCCAGAAATGACTTGAGTTGATGTTGACTTAGATCCATTTATAACGACCTGTTGAGTTCTTCCTGTAAGGAAGCTATTTATCCATGATGATATTGGGCCTGTGATGCCATAGTGTTTGAGTTTGTGGATTAATCTTTTATGTGGAACTTTATCGAATGCTTTGGTGAAGTCAAGGATGGCCATGTCTACAGATTTCTTCTCATCAAGTGATTTGCTTATGTCATGGATTGTTTGAATTAATTGTGTTTCAGTTGATCTTTTGGCACGGAAGCCATGTTGGTGGTCAGTTAGAATGTGGTGCTGTTCAAGATGTTTCATAATGTGACTATGTATGATGTGTTCAAGAAGTTTAGAAACCACAGGTGTTAAGGATATTGGTCTGTAGTTAGATGTTTCTGCTCTACTTCCTTTCTTAAAAATTGCTGTTACATTGGCTTCTTTCCAGGTATTGGGGACTTGTCCAGAGTCAACAGATGATTGGAAAATGTCATGTATTACTGGTGCTAGATGAGAGGCATATCTGTTTAAGAACCATGGTGGAATGCCATCTGGTCCTTGCGATTTAGAAATGTTAATTTTGGAAAGTTGATCAAGTACTCCTTTAAGTGTAATTGTTAGTTTGGGGATTTCTCCATGTGGACTTCTGGCCATATCTGGTAGGGTGGAATTTCCTTCGTGTGTGAAGACACTTTGGAACTGATTGTTTAAGGCTTCTGCTTTATGTTTGTCGTCGCTAATGATGTTACCAGCAATGTTAAGGTCCCCAATACCCTGGTTATCCTGTCTAAGTTTAGAAATGAAGCTCCAAAATGATTTAGGTTTCTCTGTTATTGTTGTTGTCAGGAATTGACTTATGTAGGATAGTCTAGCAGAACGAAGGTGTGTGTGTGAAGTGTGTGATATTCATACACCCACAGGACAAACACTGGAGCTGATAACTATACGTCCATAGCCGTAGGCATAGGCTAAGCTAGGTCTCGTACGTGCCTATGACTATGGGCGTATCTTCTTCCTTTTAAAGGGCTGGGCTCTTGCGAGAAGTCCTCAGAGGAGCACCTACAAGCCTGGTGGATGCTGCTAGTAATAATTTAGCCATTTTACGCTAGTTAAGTGAAGGATTGCCGTTTTCTCATATAATCAGCCAGCGCTGTCACATTGATCATCCCTGCCAATGATCATCCCTGCCATTGATCATCTGCAGTTACAAAATATGGATCTATTTAGCAAAACTTTAGGTTTGTATAAAACGGAATATTTATATTGACGGAGTGATCATCGGACGGCCCAGTGTATAAGTCAATGAAAAGATGAAAACCAACACAATACTTATGGCACAATGAATTGGATATTGCTCTAGTTTCCACACTGTTTGCTGTAGTTTAATACAATTGCCAGCAAACAAAATTGATAGGTGACACAAAACATCAAATTAAACCCATTTTGGTAACAGTTATATCATTTATGTAACTAACACATGAAATATTAGTCTATTCTGGATCATTTAATGATGGACAGTCATTTTCTTTATAAAAAAAACTTAAGTGGGGTTTGGGCTCATAGTTCACATTGAGCAGCAGCACGAAGCATCTCATGTTGGAATGGCAGTTCACGTATGATGGGATGAATGCTTTGAGCTTGACATTATTATATATATATATATATGCCCTTGCTTTATTGACTGACTGACTTGATCCCATATATTTTGTAGTTACTAAAATCTGATGATCGTAATTCATGATAGCTCATTCAGATGGTAAACCTTTTATGGTATATTATCAGGCATTAAGAATGTCATCATCATCTTTGGTTGACTGGGGCCGGAGCATGGATGAGCTGTTTACAAATGGATCCATTGTACATTAGGGGATGGGAGCTCTGTCTCTAACATAAATTAAGGTATTCACAGATCAGCTTAGTGTATGTTTTTATTTGTTTCCTCTTTTTTTCTAGCTACGAGTGGGTATCCATAAGATGAATCTTAACACTGGTTCTTCTTTGTGGTGATAGGAATGTCCAGCTAGTTGGATGCTTCTCAGGTGAATTGTGTTGATCAGTTTGTTTACATGTGACAACATTCCAATAAAGTTCTTTAATTTGTTAGCCTTTCTCCATTACTTGTTGATGTAGTATTCACTAGGTGTCAGCACTGTTGCAATGAAGGTAGTTTTATCATCCTGTGAAATGATAAAACCAGAATACAGTACAGTACTTATACATGTACATGTCGATTAATTCATATTGAGGCAAAATGTTTAATTGTGTGAGCAATCTGTTGATTATTTAAATAACAAATACTGTCAAATTTACCATTATTTGATTCCTATAATGTGATATTGCTGGCATGTAATGATTACGTCTTCTTTGTTTCAGGTGAAATACTTAAGGGAAAACATGAATTATACAATACGTAGAAGTGTTGGTCCCCTTTTAATCACACGTAAAGATCAGAATGAACTTGGCTGTCGGATTGTATTATTTGTACAAAGGATTCTTATATTCTCTTCAAGTGAAAGTAAGTGTGGCAGTGATCATGACATCGATGATGGCCAGTTTGATTTGAATCCATCATGACACGCCACAAACAGGATTACAAAACACACCATGCCAAAGAATATGCTAACAGATTTCAATAACGCATCTCGAAGCAAAGTATACAGACACAATGAAAACACACAAAGCGATAATCTTTACATGAGCAGTCGGCGTGACTTTGAGAGTTATCCTGATGGCAGTGGATATGATCTTCTGGAGCTGGAACAGAAAGATCCATGGAGACAGGAAAGGATGATCCGCTCAGATCACAAGACCTTCAGACAACGTGGAGAAAATGAGGAATTATGTCGGGGTTATGGAGGTTCTCAGAGGTATAAACCATGTAGACATGATAGAGAGGATACATGGAGATCTGACATGGTGTGATGGGAAAAAGACGAGAGTCCAAGTGTCATCAGAGAATTGTTAGAGTCTACCGGTCGGTTGGAGCCACGAAGTCAACCTCAGGAAAACCTATGACAGGAAGACGGGAATTGGTACAAGTATGGGCTGGCTGGTCCGGGAACGAAACGACGAGCAATGTGAGCAGACATACTTTTTTGAGAGTCCATGAAATTATTTATTTTTCTTAGAAAATGTTATGTTATACTGTAATTGCTTAGTATTGTCTAAGTGTCATTTTGTGACGTTCTTGTTACGATTATGTATATAATTATATGTATATGTAAGTGCCACATCGGTTCAGACCTTAGGGTACTTTTTTGCAGTATGGAGTTATGCGCGTCATGTAAAAAGGCAACATTTCAGTTTTACATTGATACCAGTGACATCCATGTCTAAGTATCTTAATTTGTTGCAAAATGATGGGTATTTGAACTGACCCAGCTGTAGAATTCAAGTGTTGAGACAGACGATACCAAAGTTAGGTAGTCACATTTGCAGTTTTTTTTTTGTATATATCATTCCATTAAAAACATATTAGAAACACTTTTTCAAGTGAATAATTCCAAGTTGCATTTGTACAGACCATTAGTGAATTATTTTTTGTTTCTAAAAATGCAAAAAACAAACAATGTTGATTTGACTGGTACAACAGTTGTTGAACCGATTCATCATTTGAAAATTGAATCACACCAACAAAAGTTGCGTAATGTACAATGGTGTAAGATGAGACTGTCAAGAACCGCTAGGTGAAACGGCCTTGCTAATAAATATCCGCATTCTGAGATATATCAGAAGGGAAGTAGTTATACGCAATTAAAGAATTTTCCAAATTTATTGGCCCATCTTCCAAACAACAAAACAAAATGCAGCGATTCTTCAAGGAAGACTCGTCAGCCTCCCTAACCTCTTATCATACAAAGTCTTACGTACATACATCTCTATCATAACATTTCATAGGTACACAAGGATTGACCAGTTCTTCAATCCTATACTATTTCATCAAAAGATTCTATAACATATTTGCCATATAGGCTTAAAAGTTCAACATGCTACGGCTGTCTGCGTGGCACTCGCAATGTTGAGATACAAGAACATAATGTTTATAATGAACGATACCACATTCCGTCAACTCCATCAACTTGATAATAATTTGTCCCTCAGTAGTCGAGCGAAGTACTTCTCACTCGGTTCATTGGGAATTCCCTCTTCGGGTGTGAATTCACCATTGTCACGTAACCCGTTTACTCTCGCACTGTTGTTACATGAGGTGTTACTCGGCGTCTACCGCCCTCGAGTGCACTTTGTCAGACTTCACCCTGCCCGACACTACAATAAATGATAACTATAATAATAAAATATTCTTATTCCTTGGTATGTAAACTACACCCTTCATATCATATGTTTTTCTACCGACATCATAGTACTTACACACAAACATATGTAACCTAATGTTTGCCGTAGATATATACATCCGGACCCAATATCCCATTAGTAATAACAACCCCACCACCTTACATATTGTAAGTCCTAACAAACTATACACCAATAAGCATTATCTGTGACACCGTAATACAACCTATGTTCACTTCTTCTTACTATCTAACGTTAACATAACAGAATGATGATTCACCACCCCGCCTAAATCTCGAGATACCAGTACCATTGCGCTGGCCATATTCCTTTATTATTAACCACACCCTTTGACACAATTATAACAATGTAAAAACCACATGTTTAAGCCAATACCTCTAATCTAACATTCACACTGATTCACTCATAATATATATATATTCCACATACCTCTGGTATTTCTTCTACTCTATATATGCATGGAGAAATTCAAAGTCAAACCCACCACTAGACTTCATGTTTGCCAACCGCACCGTAACGGTTTCTCTCCACAACAAAGACCAGATTACATTTCTTTGCTCTGTCGGGTTCTGGATTCGTCTGTTCTATTCTACCTTCAAATCTCAGTACCTCCACCCTCTACCTAGCATCAGTCATGTGACCCCTGCTGATGCTGACGCCATTGTAACAATTTCAACACCATCCAATAGATGATAGTCAACAAGTATAAAATCTTCGTTATAACGACATCCCTATAAACCTTAATACTATCTTATTTAAACTTACGTCCGTATCATCATATCTATTCATATGGAACGGCCAACCATGTTATAAATATTACACGTTGTATTCGACAATCCTCCTTGTCTACCCTAAATATAATTATATTTGCCCAGTTCTTTAAAATCTGACCTTAGGTCAGCACTCCAGTTCCTTCACAGTATTGCATAACAACTGGATAGCTATCAATGGCCTACAGGGCAACCCTATAACACCAGTCAGCCAACCATAGCTTTACATTGTAACCCTAAATGCAGTCTTTCACAAATGCTACCAACCTATGTTAAGTTATTAAAATCACAATCTTGACAGAGACGTCATGGTTTCTTATTGATCAAATAGACAATACCCAACAAAAGTTTAGCAGTGTATGCCCAGCATTAGGTTTACAAATGTTACTTTTTTTTTTTTAAATATGCCGCTAACGTGAGAGCCACCCACTCATAAATTTAATGTGAAGCATTTGGATGTGGAATGTTGTTAATTACAATTGAAATATAATAAAACCAAACTTTTAAATATATCTTAATTATAAATTCAGACCCTCGTCATTTGTTATTCTTTAGTTTTAACTTTAAAGCCCACTTGCATATTACTAATTAGTATTTTGACCAAATGATTTCAGGCATTGGTGAAGAAGACCACAAGTCGAAGGTGAAGTTTTTTTTGGACTCTACCCGATTCTGCTGGCTCTTCAACAAGGGAGGTGCGAATGTCATCAGCTGTTTATGAAGGACAGTCTAAGGGAGTTGGATAAGCCCTTAGTGGTTGAACTGTTGTCCCTGGCAACAGAACAGGGTATTCCCATGCGGAGTTGTGATGTCGGAATGTTGGATTACCTCTCACGGTCACGTCTGCATCAGGTAAGAAATTAATGATTCTAAGTACTGTGCTTGCACACAATATGTCTGTATATGTGCATGATAATGTGTGTGTGAATTTTTGGTGTAAGTTGTGGTTAGCTGGTTGCATGGGGAACCCCCTTAATCTCTGTCAAAATCCCCATCACCCAAAATCCCATCATAAGGAAAACTGTATCCAAAACTTATCTTATCACTCTAAACACCATCAGTCAAAACCCACGGCAGTTAAAACCCCATGAATCCAAAGTTCAAAACCACTTTGATCAGTCAAAATCCCATCACTCATTATCCCGTTAGTCAAAATCTTATCAATGAAAATGAACATCCATGAAAACCCACATCAGTGTAAAACACAATTCAAAACGCTGTCAGTCAAAACTCCACCAGTTTAATAAGATTTAACAAGATTGCCGTCCAGAGAATTAACTCTAGATGGCAGGTGGACAAGGAAGCCACTTCAATAGTATTAGTAGTATCACTAGTATGACACAGTATAACATGGCAAACAGTGTCAACACATTCAACATTCAACTCAGAGAAGTCTTCATCTGAATGACCTCAGCTCCTGCCACTGACCAGATTTTATAAACAGTCCAGTCAGTTGTGATATGTAAAATGTACATGGATTCATTGGCAGACTGGCAGTCTTCATTGTCTTTGTTAGGCTGTAGGAGCAGGTCTAACACAAAAGAAGCCAGTATTACTCCAAAGTGTAGATTCCTTTGAAGTCCAAGTATGCATAAATGGGGTAATCTGGAAATTCATTTGAAATGTTCATTTGTAATATAAAAGTAATATGTAAATTACTATTACGTTGCTTTTTTGCTCAACCTATTTCTATTACTTCACTATTTGTAATCGTTACTATTACTATTACATATTACTAATACCCCAGGCCTGCTCTGAAACCTTCATAGCAGCAGTAATGGTTAACCCTAAGTCCTTTTCTTTTACTGTAGTACTTAGTACAGAACCCCCCATTGTATATTATACATCTTTGTTCCCATGTCCTGTGTGGAGGCACTTACATTTCCCAAACTTGAACATTTGCCACTTTTCAGACCATTTGATCAACCTGTCAAGATCATCTTGTAAATGCTGTCTATCTCCATCACGTTTAATACTTCTAAACACTTTTGTATCATCCGCAAATTTCAAAACCTTACTTGTTATATGATCGTCCAAATCGTTGATATATATTTTAAGAATAATGTAGGTCCCAATACTGATCCCTGTGGTACACAACTCAAAACTGATTTCCAGTTTGAAGCCTCCCCATCAACCTATCTGTACCCGTTGTCTTCTTTTCTATCCAGTTAATTATACCATTTCCTATGCCATGGGCCTTTAGTTTAAGCAGTGATCTTTGATTTGTCGAAAGCTATCTGAAAATCTAAGTAGATGATATCTACTGGAGATCCCTCGTCTACCCACTTAGTGATATCTTTCAAAAACATAACATATTTGTTAAGCATGACCTCACTTTTAGAAACCCATGTTGAAATGGGTTGATGAAGTTATGTTTAACAAGAACATCCACCATGTGATCTTTAATTAGTCTTTCTAATACTTTGCAAATCATCTATGTTAAACTCACTGGTCTGTAGTTGTCTGACTTGTTTCTCGAACCTTTTTTGAATAATGGTATAATGTTTGCTTCTTTCCACTGGGCCATTCCGTGTCTAATCAATCACTCAAAACATTGCCCGACTCCAATTTTAATGAAATTTAGCACAGTTGTTGCCTCACACAAAATACGAAATGTATGTCAAGTTATATTGAAGATCTTGGTCACTGAACTTTGACCTGATTCACATACCTACCATTACATTGATGCCAATAACTCTGCTGTTAATAAAGGTAGAAAGCAAGTAATACATCATTGGAAAGACAATAAACAGGCACATAAAGGTATAAAATAAAATAAAAAATGTAATGTAAATAAACATAACATAGTTTTCATCATTTGACCTTTCACCTCAGATACCCGAAAAATGTATCCTCCGATTTTTGTGATTTTTGTACAGTATCCTATACTATTGCAGAAGAGTTCCTGAAAATATTAGAGTGGGCAAATAATAATGTTCTGAGATACATTAAATTGAATACACCTGGGTGATTTACCTTTTGGTCTATACAACAGTGGATGCAACATTGAATTTCAATAGTTCACATTTTTCAGATCACTTAAGGTGGCTGCATCGGCTATTATATGCTTCTTTTGAATTAATCATTTCTAATATAAGTTTTGAAGATAAGCTAACCATTTTTTCTTAGAGTTTGCCTCAGATAGTAAACAATACTCCAGACCAAAAATAATATATTTTTTATGTTGTTTAGATATATTTAAATGTGTTTAAAGACAATTAAAAAATATGTCAAAAATCACCTTAAAATGGCATTTTATTTCATTTTGAGAAACTCTCCAAAAGATAAATTTGTATGGTTGTAAGTACAAACATGTTATTGACATTCCAATGGTTTTTTTTGTAAACAAATGCGTATTAAGTTTGATACGGCTTTATAAACATTTTGCTATTATGTTGAAAGACAGCAAAAATCCGTACTGCATGTTTGGCATGACCCCTTCACCAAACATGAAACCAACCCATGCAATTTTGGGTAAACACAAGTCGAGTTCTTATGCCAAGTTATGGCTTTGTAAGTATTGTAGTAATAAAAAAAAAGTTACATTAAGTAATACTTCCTGGTTGTTACCAATAATACAACTGTCACCAGATGCTTGTTTTTTGCTTAGAAATGTGACTTTTTACTGGCATGTGGCTTATTTCAACACAATTTGACAGACACTTCTATTACTGAGATTTCCCCCCAAGGTTTCCCCCCAAGTTGTCTCATGATATTGTGTTACGAAGGGCTATGTGTTGAAGTTGTTACTGTAGACAAGGTTAATTGACACCTGCTGGGGTCAGTCACATGTCATTGCAAATGGCATCTGAGATTATAGGAGAATAAACAAAACTAAGGCCAGTTTTTGGTGATTTTACAGCGTGATGTATTTAGATAATTATAATACAACAGCATAGTGGCATGAGAATAACCTGACTATTATGATCTGCATTCGTAGTGAATGGATTTATGTTTGAACTGGGATGACGCACATGTGATTTTCACTATGGAAACATCGTCAGTTTCCACGAATCTGAAGGGACTTTCCACAGACACATTAAAAAGACTAGTTTTTAAAGGACTGATTGGTGACATATGGTGATGGTGCCTTGGTTTTTTTAACAGTACGCATGTTCATACTGACACCTACTAATGTTCTATGAAGAAAAAAATAAAGAAATCAACTGACATGATAGCCGGTGCAGCTACCTTAACAAGCTACTAACGGGTACCTTATAATGAAATGAGTATATACTCACATGCTGTAGTCTCTCTCTTAACATATTCAAATTCTTTGCAGGGCCTCATGTACTTTTTCTGTGTCCTCTGGATACTGTGTTGTGGTGATGGTCGATGTGGGTGAAGGAAGTTCAGGTCAGCCTCTTCATCAGCTTTGATAATATCCATTACATATGCCACCCACCAGTTTTCATTATAGATGGCCGTCAGATATGCTTTGATATCCACGAGACTGAGACCATCACGCTGGGCTGTCACAATCTCATTTCTTCTTATGGAACATGTGAAATATATTGCTACTTCCAAGAGATTAAGTGACAATTGCTTGAAGAAGTGTAGCTTCTGTGTTCCTGCTATTGTTATCACTTTGCATAGGGCTTACAAGAAGAGTTGTTTCTTCATAGTACTCTTCTGTGGTCAAAAAGTAGAATTTAATACAGGAATATGGGCTGATGCACATTCAAAGAGCTGCAAAATGGTGGTCATATAATGAAGGTCAAGATCAATGTCATCATTTATTATAGAAACTTCTGATTATGTACAACTGGGAAAGCAACCCAGTCCATGGTAATGATACACTGTTCTATTATTCTTGAAATACCAATGGGGTCATTCCATGTCAAATCAATTACTCAAAACATCGCCCGACTCCAATTTTTATTAAATTTAGCACAGTTGTTGGCTCACACAAGAATATCAAAATAAAAATAATAAAAAATGTAGGTGAAGTATATTATTGAAGATATTGGTCACTGAACTTTGAACCAATTCACGTACTGACAGTTACATTGATGCCCATAACTGTGCTGTTAATAAAGCTAGAAAAGGAAGTAATACATCTTTCGAAAGCCAATAAACAGGCACACATAGGTATTGTAAAATAAAAATATGTAAGTAAAAATAACATTTTTTTTCTAACTTCACCTTTAATTTCAGATACCCAAAAATTGTATCCTCCCATTTTTTTTTTTTTTTTCAGTATCCTATAATATTGCAGAACAGTTCCTGAATATATTACAGTGGGCAAATAATGCTGATGTTCAGAGATACATTAAATTGAGTACACCTGGGTGACTTACCTTTGATCTATAGATCAGTGGATGCAACATTGAATTTTATTAGTTCCCCTTTTCTAGATCACTTAACAAGCTCCTAAAGGGTACCTTCTAATGAAATGAGTATATATTCACATGCTGTAGTCTCTCTCTTAACATGTATTCAAATTCTTTGCAGGGCCTCATATACTTTGTTTGTGTCCTCTGGATAGTTTGTAGATCCAACCAGTGTCGGTTGTCGGGTGAATATGCATTGGTATATCACCCACATGAACATGCAGAGTGTCACTGTGTCGTGGGTAGCAATATGATGGTGATGGTCCATGTGGGTGAAGGAAGTTCAGTTCAGCCTCTTTATCAGCTGGAATAACATCCATTACATATACCACCCACCAGTTTCCATCATAGATGGCCATCAGATACTCTTTGATATCCATGAGACTGAGACCATCACACTGGGCTGTCACAATCTCTTTTCTTCTTATAGAAAATGTAAAATATATTGCTACTTCCAAATCATTAAGTGATAATTGCTTGAAGAAGTGTAGCTTCTGTGTTCCTGCTATTGTTTTCGCTCTGCATATGGCTTGCAAGAAGAGTTTTTTCTTCGTAGTACTCTTCTGTGGTCGAAAAGTAGAATTTGATTGCAGGAAAATGGGCTGATGCAAATTCAAAGAGCTGATGATGAGGTTTTTCTGGAACAGGTGCACAGTAATGGTGTCATGTATGTTACAGTCAGAAATGACAACATAACTAACATGTGACACACAGTCATTACCAGCTTCACAATAGTAGCAAACAAATGGGTACAATGTTGCCTGTGCATTATTCCAAGGGAACGATTGTGCCACATCTTGCAGGACGAAAAGAGTAGTAGAAAATGGCCTGGCTGAAGTGATTCACGAGTGTCTCTTAGACATGAAGACTGCTATCTGCTTTTGAAATCGTGCCACAGCAAGATTTCAAGTTGGGTGCAGAATTTATGGATCAAATCATCTGCACGGAGTTTCATGGTTTGTAGTGTTTATCGATCAGTAGTTATCCACTTTTAAAATTCAATTTCCTTGATTACCTAGCTGTCAAATGTAATCCGTAGTCATTCATTCAAATTACCTGAGTCACCACACATTTTTGCAGAAAGCATTCGTGACTTGGTTGATTACATCGTAGTTGTTAAAGACAATGGTTGTAGTGAACCAGTGGGATGTGATCATTTTTTGTAAGTTTGCTGAGTTTTGCACCAACCATCATTATTTTTTTCCATTCTGATGAATTGTGCAAATGCAAAGTTACAAAGAAGTAGTTGTTTTGCTTATGGACACGTTCACCATGAACACAGATGGAGACAAAGTCTTTTCTCTCATAGAATAGAATAGAATGCTTCCACAAACTGGATGGTTTCAGAGGACAGGCTTTTTACTGGTTTGGGATCTGGATCACTCATGATGCCTTTCTCTTTCACTAAATGTTTTCTCTGTTTGCAATGAGGTATGATGTGTTGAAGAGTGTTGCTGTTTTCTGGATGCTCCAACTCTTTGGGATCACGGTCAATAATTTGATCTTTTTGCTTCTCTTGTCTGTTTTCCGGAATTTGTCCTTTAACTGTGCCATCATTTCACCAAAGTCTTTCTCACCGGAAGTAGCTGTTTTCTCATGTTCAAAGCATTTCTCAGATGCAACTAATTTTACCTTCTTCACCACTGCTCTTAATTTTGTGCACCTTTCTTGCAGAATAGGATTCCTGGCCTAACTTTCGTTTTGAGAGTGGGGATTCACCAAAAATATCCAATGATTCATTGAATACTGACATTTCATGCTCTTCAAAAACTGTTCTTTCTTGATCAAATATTTGGCCTTGATCAGATTCTTGGCCAGACATTGGTGCGAATGAAGAAGCAGGTGATGACGAAGTTACTTCAAGAAGTGATTCCAGCGTTTCACAACATTGTCTGCACAGCTTATGTTGTGTGGTCAAACCCAATGTTAGTTTCTTGAAACCAGTTCTGCAGAAACATTTCACAAGTCTTTTTTCTTTATTTTGTCCGGGTGCTATTTTAGTGGATCAGTACACCGTCACTAGTAGACTTGATGGTTACAGGCTGACTAAATAGTTATTTCATAGCAGCTTCTGTAGTATCACGGACATGTGCAATGAATATGCGAATCAGGTCAAAGTTCAGTGACTTATATCATCAATAATACTTGATCTACATATTTTTTTTATTATTTAGATATTCTCATGTGAGCCAACGACTGTGCTAAATTTAATCAAAATTGGAGTCGGGTGATGCAAAAATGGCCTAAAAGTTATTGATTTGACATCGAATGATCCAATGATATGTCAATTAGATCCACAAATTCACTGATATTTTTTCAACCGTTATTGTGAACATATCATTTTTAAATAGTTCAGAATCATTCCATCAATGGGTCGAAACGAAACTTACAATGAATGTACCTAAACAATATCATCCATCATCCGACCATCCATCTGTCCATTAGTAGAGGTTCAATGGTTAGCATCTTTGCCATCATTGTTTAGGCAGCCACCCTCGCTACACAATGCCGTGCAATGAAGGCCTGCCCTGCAGTTCTTTCAATTGCCCTTGCACGTTTCGTGCAGCCACCATGTAGGAGGAGGGCACAAGCCATACTTGTGTCGGCGAGAGTAGTCCAGAAAGGAAGCCATTGCTTGCTGCGCTCATCCTGTTACCATCCCTTTTGACCAAACACAGCGATTGCCTGGTGGCTAGCGATTGACTACTTCCAGATGAAAGATGCTTGGAACATGTACCTCTTGATATGTTCGAAGAGGGCGGCCTGGGTCGTTGACGACTGCCATTGGAGAAGAGTTGATGCCTTGCATCATTGACAGTTGCAGAACCACATGTCTTGCTGGTAAGCACATCAATTCGCTCAATGCACTGCATGTGAACTGAGTGAAGGACTACGGATCTGCAGTCAGCGAGATCATCGTCTCTCTAAGGCCTGGTGTACTGTTCCATGTAGTGCACTACATAAAAGTTGACAATAATGTGTCGTAAGTTGTTATGATATGTTCGTGTAAGGGGGTGACAGGGTAGGGATAGTCCTGTGAGAGTTCTCGGATCGAGGTGGAATGATCATTAAACATCTACCAGAGACATGGTAATGAAATGTCTGCAATATGTGAATGTTATATGTTATGTATCTCTCTCTCTTCCTCTCCATCATTCTCCATCACTCCTCTCTCTCCCCTCTCTCCCCCCTCTCTCTCCTGTTCTGTCTCTCTCTCACCCTCTGTCTCTCTCCCTCCCTTTGCCTCCCCCTTCCTCTCTCTCCCTCGCAGTCCCTCTCTCCTTGTCTCCTTTCTCTGTGTCACTCTCTCCCCCCCTCTCCCTGTCTCTATGGCTGATGTCTGTCTTGAGAAACTGATCCATGTGTTCTGTGGCAAACGTGTGTGACAATGACTCTTGCAAGTCACCCTTAGTCTATGACAGTACTTCAAAGACATGTAAAGGTATGTACTGCAGTCTACAGTGTTTGATATTGATACACGTTCAACATCAACATTGGTTATTTGTTGTACGTTGTGCTGGTGGTGCAACACCACAAGACAAAATGGTGTGTTGAGTTTGCAGTGATGTCCTTCCCTACACGTAAATTATCATGGGGTGTCCAACACAAACAACTGCATTGTTAGCGGAATAGTACAATCCACTCACAAAATTAAAATACTGTGCTGCAAATGCATATTGAAATCTATATCACACAGTTAATATATTCTACATTGCAGAACAAAGACGAGCTGTACATCGGACACATGTAAATGTTATCCGGTTGCCTTGCAGATAAACATGCAGCCTTCTTGATGTATGTCGCAGTGGAACCGAGGGATGCTGAGACGTCGCAGTGTTTCTGTGAACCACATACACTTCTGGGTGTAATGCCAAGTTCTTCTGCTTTCAGCTTTTGCTGACATCTGTGATTCCTGCACCATTGCTGATCAATGTACGACATGCTAGTATGGTTATATGTTTGATGGCACTACATGTTCAAGTAAGTGGATTACATTGTTGTGTGCAATACGCCGTCTGTATTATTCGCGTCAAAGACAAGTGTAAATATTGCAGTCTGTGTAAGAGCAATTAATAGACAACGACGTTCACACTGTGAATCGGGCAGATGTGTCTAAAAATAACTACTCCCATGGTTAAGTCATACCAGAATAATTTATTTTAATTTTTGGATACTCGTCTGACACTTTAAACATACCTGACCCTATAAGTTCTTACAACATGACAAGGAAAATATATAATTTTTACCTGCCAACTTTTTTTTTGAAATCCGGGTGATTCCTCAGGGGTTCAGCATGCTTCCCATATATCTCGGATCTTGACATAGGAAGATTGGGGTGGGTGGTATTGGAGATTTTTTTTCTCAAAATTTAGTGGTTCAGCACGTATTGGCACATCTCCCATGGTGTCGCGCTATCTCATAGATGGGGGGTGCTGTTGGAGATTTCGAGAGAAAATCCAGGAGATTTACCTAAATTCCAGACGACTCCCAGATTTCACGGGAGAGTTAACAGATATAATAATTGACTAGCTTAGCTGTATCAATCCAAGCAGCATGAGGGAAAACAAATCTTTGCCGCCCGACCTAATATCATGCTGTTAAATTACGGGAATGTTTATTTCTTATTGGTCTGAAGAAATTGTTTTTGACATCTTCACAGCACAGATCAATGCCTCCTAGTTGTCTTGAACATTCTTGTTCACAGGAATTTGTTCTATTCTCCAATCATTTGCACCTAAATTTAATGCACATTTTGTACACAAAATTAATTTTGTCATAATGTTGAACACTGAGAATGGACACAACCCCAAATGTGCAACACTTGGATCCCACCCCTTTTAAAATGCAGTTCATATTGAGCTAAGCCCATCCCAAATTCGTGCATCCTACCCGCCTTGATAGATTGTACCAGGCCTACAGTCAGGGGGCTTAATCGTTTTAATTGTTCACATCTTTCCACAATCACCATTTTTGGACCAGCATTAGATATGGCCGTGACATTTCATTTTTCCATGGGAGCCAAGCTGAGCCCCCTATGTGACGGTCATATGGGACAAAACCAAGATGGCCGCTGTCCGGAGAAAGGTTGTGCAATAACTCGAGAACCAAAAGTAGTAGCACCACAAATGAGACCACTTTTAGGCGTTTTCGAGAATAACGAATTCATTTCCTGTGTTTTCTTAAATATATGGGTTAAATGTCACTTCAGTCAAGGTAAAGGTCAAATTTGCTCATAAATGCACAAAAATCTATGTATCTGTATCTGTGATCTTACTGTGTGAACAGGGGTATATTTGTTATTATTATGTTCAAAACCGATACTGAAAGATGCAATGGAGTTGATATAATGAAGGTCAAGGTGAAGATCAATGTCGTCATTTATTACAGAAGCATCAGATTATGTACAACTGGGAATGTAACCCAGTTCATAGTAATGATATTATTCTAGAAATAGCAATGATATGTCAGTTAGATACACAAATTCGATGATATTTTTTTTCAACCATTATTGTGAAGATTTAATTTTAAAATAATTCAGAATCATTGCTTCAATGGGTCGAAACAAAACCTACAATGAATGTTCCTAAACAATAGCATCCATCATCTGACCATCCTTCTATCCATTAGTAGAGGTTCAATGGTTAGCATCTTTGCCATCATTGTTTAGGCAGCCACCCTCGCTACACAATGCCGTGCAATGAAGGCCTGCCCTGCAGTTCTTTCAATTGCCCTTGCACGTTTCGTGCATCCACCATGTAGGAGGAGGGCACAAGCCATACTTGCGTCGGCGAGAGTGGTCCAGAAAGGATGCCGTTGCTTGCTGCGCTCATCCTGCTAAAATCCCTATTGACCAAACACAGCGATTGCCTGGTGGCAAGCTGTTGACTGCTTCCACATAAAAGAGGCTTGGAACAAATACCTCTTGATATGCTCGAAGAGGGCGGCCTGGGTCGTTGATGACTGCCATTGGAGAAGAGTTGATGCCTTGCATTGTTGACAGTTGCAGAACCACATGTCTTGCTGATGAGCACATCAAATCGCTCAATGCACTGCATGTGAACTGAGTGAAGGATCTGCAGTCAGCGAGATCATCGTCTCTCTAAGGCTTGGTGTACTGTTCCATTCAGTCCACTACACAGAAGTTGACAATAATGTGTCATAAATTGTTATGATATGTTAGTATAAGGGGCGACAGGATAGGGTTATTCCCACGAGACTTCTCGGATCGAGGTGGAATTATCATTAGACATCTACCAGAAAGATGGTAATCAAATGTCTGCTATATGTGAATGTTATATGTTATGTATGTCTGTCTCTCTTCCTCTCCATCATTCTCCATCCCTCTCTCTCTCTCCCCTCTCTCCCCTCCTCTCTCTCTCCCCCTCTGTCTCTCTCCCTCCCTCTGCCTCCCTCTTCCTCTCTCTCCCTCGCTCTCCCTCTCTCTCCATCGCTCTTCCTCTCTCTCTGCCTTGCTCTCCCTCTCTCCTTGTCTCCTTTCTCTGTGCCACTCTCTCACCCTCTCCCTGCCTCTATGGCTGATGTCTGTCTTAAGAGACTGTGTCATCTACTGTTGCTTGTTATGACTGCTCAACTTATGTTTATTTGCTTGTTGTAGAATGTGCGGCTGACTGACAATGACTCTTGCAAGTCACCCTTAATTTATGACAGTACTTCAAAGACATGTAATGGTATGTACTGCATTCTACAGTGTTTGATATTAATACACGTTCAACTTCAACATTGGTTATTTGTTGTACATTGTGCTGGTGGTGCAACACCACTAGACAAAATGGTGTGTTGAATTTGCAGTGATGACCTTCCCTACACGTAAATTATCATGGGGAGTCCAACACAAACAACTGCATAGATAGCGGAATAGCATAACATAACGTAACATAACATAACATTTATTTGACCCCATGTAGATACAAAATTAATTGGTTTCTGAAACATCACTTATGCAGTAAAAACAACAAATATAAACATTATGCATAACGAATTTATTTCCTGTGTTTTCATCTGGTAAGCAACATGCCGTATGTCATCTCTGCTCAGTCCAAACAAGACCTCTTCCATACGGAGGATGTACAAATACAATTCGTCTTCTTGTTCCTCAGAGAAGATAGTTTATAATTATTATTCTTTATGCGACATCGCAGCGTTGACCAGGGCACATTGAATAGTTTCGCAATCTGGCGATATCCAACGCCCCCTTGTTCCACAGCTCAATAGCCAGTCGCATGTTTTCATCAATCCATGACTGTTTGTTGGTTTTCTTCCTATAACGTCTCACCATTGTGCACCTGAAGCAATCACGCCAGCTATTAGCCTAGATCAGTTGCAGTGTTGTTTAAACTATAGGCTAATGATATGCATCGTGGCAAAATGTGAGGCCGACATGATACAGTTTAATGCACATTGAAGCAGCGAATGATTTATGTGCGGTAATTATAAATAATCATCATGTAGTATCTAATATCGACGTTTCCAGTAATACCCGCACTAAGCAATTGACGTATCTAAATGTATTACATTGTGTTACATATAACCACCGACAAACGGGGCATGTCTGCACAGCGTGTGGGGTATGTCTGCACAGCGTGTGGGGTATGTCTGCACAGTGTGTGGGGTATGTCTGCACAGGCGTGTGGGGTATGTCTGCACAGCGTATGGGGTATGTCTGCACAGCGTGTGGGGTATGTCTGCACAGCGTATGGGGTATGTCTGCACAGCGTATGTATGTCTGCACAGGTGTGGGGTATATCTGCACAGCGTGTGGGGTATGTCTGCACAGCGTGTGGGGTATGTCTGCACAGGCGTGTGGGGTACAGCGTGTGGGGTATGTCTGCACAGGCGTGTGGGGTATGTCTGCACAGCGTGTGGGGTATGTCTGCACAGCGTGTGGGGTATGTCTGCACAGCGTGTGGGGTATGTCTGCACAGCGTGTGGGGCATGTCTGCACAGCGTGTGGGGTATGTCTGCACAGCGTGTGGGGCATGTCTGCACAGCGTGTGGGGTATGTCTGCACAGCGTGTGGGGTATGTCTGCACAGCGTGTGGGGTATGTCTGCACAGCGTGTGGGGTATGTCTGCACAGCGTGTGGGGTATGTCTGCACAGCGTGTGGGGTATGTCTGCACAGCGTGTGGGGTATGTCTGCACAGCGTGTGGGGTATGTCTGCACAGCGTGTGGGGTATGTCTGCACAGCGTGTGGGGTATGTCTTCACAGCGTGTGGGGTATGTCTTCACAGCGTGTGGGGTATATCTGCACAGGCGTGTGGGGTCATGCCCCAAGCATCCAACACGTGATCATTTCCAAATTGTTCGAAAATGCTTATGAAAGTAAGCTGTATTTCCACTATTACAACACCGTTAAAAAGAAGTTTGGAATTATACATTCGTATGCACGCTTCACTGTTGATATAATACACATGACAGTAAATGAGAAAACAACGTTTTATTTCATAACTATTTACTTATGGAACTCTAATTAAATAGAACATGCAAATGGTCGATTTGGGGGTTAGACGCTACTGTTTGACATGATTCCATTTCCAATAACCAGATGTTATGCGATGCGTCAATAATAGGGTGTGCAGACACGCCTCGAGGTGCGGACATGCCCCTACTTCTCCTACATATAATATGATGTAATTAACGAGTCGTGAATTAGATACTGTGTGAGTTGTATTAATTCAGGAATATAATTTACAGTGGTGAATCACTCATATAATTTATACTTCTTGCTTTCAGTCTTCACTTCAACGCCATCTTTGGTGAGAGAGCCGCCGTCACACGTCTCTGTCCAGTTGTTGAGACACCTTAAAGCACTAGGGTAAATACAAGCTTTGGTGAATACAATATCACACAACAGTTGAAAGATGTGACATTGTCAAGTAACTTATGTTGATGTGAGCGTCTGTCATGGGCCGTGACACAATTAATAAGAAAATGTTTCTTGTTGACAGGATGGCAGTGTTGCCTCACAGACGACACATTTGGGACGTGTGTTGGACAATCCGGGACGCGTGTCCAGGGTTGACACATTTCTGGTAACAGACGTACACGTCTAGTTTTATTAAATAGTAGAATTTATACTTCTTTGTAGCATTCCTCTATCATATGTTATCTAATTGACTACATTTTACCCCAACATAAATAACCCCGATATGATCACCCTGAAACTGACACTTTGTTGTGGCTGATCGAGTTTATTTCTCAGTTGTTTACTTTTTAATTTTTGTACAAAAATGTCGCGTCAAAACATCGCAAATTTGTGCGACTCGACGCATCAAATCAGTTGATTGTCTTTAGTGACATTTTATATGACTCGTTTTAGTTTTGATGTTTGCGTCGATCTCAGACAATTAACTTTTACAGCCACCAAAATAAACAAAGTTTTGACGACAAATTATAACTGAAAGGTTTGTTTACAATTTACAGATGTTGAGACAACTTACGGCAAGTTGACATCGTCTGTAGTTGGTCACATGACTGAGATGCTGAGGGCACGGAGGGGGTTAACCCTCATGTAAGTAAGCCCTTCTATATATGTGTGTTGACATTGACACGACACGTGTGTCAGTTCACGTGTCACTAAACTAAACACACCTACGTGACAAACTTTGACAGGTGCACCGCTAATTTGTCGTCTTTTAGAAGATCACCAAAAGTGGATCTGTTTCGTGGTCAATTACAAAGCCCACGTTTCTTTACGAATCCACACGTAATTGGTGGTAAATAATTACACCGGAATTACACCGGTGGTAAATAATTACACCGGAATTACACCGGAAGTTGTAGTCGTAAAGTTAGTGTTGTTGTAATTGTGCCTTGTAATGAGTGTAATCGACGACAGTCACTAATTATGTTCCAGTCTCTACGGCTGTTCTCTGTCACGTGACACCTGCCGTCATCTGGAGGACGAGTTTGGTGACAGAGTATGGCTGGTAAGTAGATCAATTAACTTAGTCCTGGTCATTCACCCTCCTTTCCCGGGTTTACCCCATGTTGTCAAAGAGAACCCAACCCTTGTTGATTGGGGGTTATAACCTGCGATACACCGACGTCATATCAGGGCAGTGACTTTATGGGTCTGAAGGCCCCAGAAAGGGTTCGACTCCCGAAAACGCCGTTAAATTATGTCGCAGTGTCGCCGGATGTGACAATTGTCCCCGTATTGTGTGTTTGTGTTTATTTAGACAGTCGTTAGTTAAGTTGTGGCATTATAAACTGGGTAGCGATGATGTTTACCCCTCGTGTTGTGTACAACGGATTGACCCAAGGTCAGACTGACTGGTAAACTCAGCCTTAAATGTATCACATTGTAGCAACAGTCAAAGTCAGTGCAGCTGAAAAAAAGAAACAGTATATCTAAATCGTCCACACTTTGTCAACAACAACTGTCAAAACAGACCAGAAAGTGTGTTTTATAAATCTCAAACAACACGGACTGGTCTTGTCAAATATTAATATTAGTTTACGTGGTAGAGACATATTAATATATGATATATTTAATCTAAATTATAGAAACATGTTTTTGTTATCAATATTTTTATATGAAGGAGTCAACTTGGATTGTCTTCATATTTGTATGTGTGCACGAGTGATGCGTGCGTGCACACGTTTATACGTATTGCAGTCAATGATGGCAGAACTATAATAAATAAGACAGCAACAGAATGCTGGAATATCTTAAAGAATGAAATAGAGTGCATCGTAGATAAATTTGTTCCCTTCAAAAAACAAGGGAAACGGACCAGAAAGAAATACTTATCGAAAGAAGCCATTAGAAAAATTAAGTATAAACAAATGATGTGGAAGTCATATAGACGTACTGGAAATGACGAAGACTACAACATTTATAAAGAAGCACTAAACCAAGCTACAGCTGAAATTAGAAATTCAAAGAGAAGCTATGAACATAAATTAGCTTGTAATATAAAACATGACAGCAAGAGTTTTTATGCGTATGTTCGAAGCAAACAGAAAGTTCAGGATAAGGTCGGTCCTCTAGAAGATAGTGCTGGAAATATAATATCAGAAGGATTCTTAATGGCAGAAGACCTAAATGAGTATTTTAGTTCAGTGTTTACCAGAGAAGACACTAGTTCACTGCCAGTACCAGAGGCTAAGTTCAAGGGGGCAGAATCAGACTATTTAAGACAGTTAATTGTAACCCCAGAAATGGTAGCTAAGAAAATTAGGGCTATGAAGGAAAATAAATCACCTGGAGTGGATGGTATTCCACCCAAACTACTAGTGGAAATTGTAGAACAAATTAGCATACCGCTTGCAACAGTTTTCAACTTGTCATTAGAAGAGGGAGTGGTTCCTTTAGAATGGAAAGAAGCAAACATTATACCGTTATTTAAAAAAGGTTCGAGAAACAAGTCAAATAATTATAGACCAGTTAGTTTAACATCGGTGATTTGTAAATTATTAGAAAGACTAATTAAAGATCACATGGTGGATTTTCTTGTTAAACATAACTTGATAAACCCATCTCAACATGGGTTTCTAAAAGCGAGGTCATGCTTAACAAATATGTTATGTTTTTTGGAAGATATCACTAAGTGGGTAGATGATGGATCACCAGTAGATATCATCTACTTAGATTTTCAAAAAGCTTTCGACAAAGTGCCACATCAGAGATTACTGCTTAAACTAAAAGCCCATGGCATAGGAAATGGTATAATTAACTGGATAGAAAAATGGCTGATTGACAGAAGACAACGGGTAGTTGTTGATGGGGAGGCTTCAAACTGGAAATCAGTTTTGAGTGGGGTTCCACAGGGATCAGTACTGGGACCTATATTATTCTTAATATATATAAACGATTTGGACGATGATATAGCTAGCAAGGTGTTGACATTTGCAGATGATACAAAAGTGTTTAGAAGGATTAAAAGTGATGGGGATAGACAGCATTTACAAGATGATCTAGACAGGTTGATCAAATGGTCTGAAAAGTGGCAAATGTTGTTCAATTTTGGGAAATGTAAATGCCTTCACACAGGACATGGGAACGAATATGTAGAATATACAATGGGGGGAACTGTACTAAGTACTACTGTAAAAGAAAAAGACTTAGGGCTGACAATTAGTGCTGACATGAAGGTTTCAGAGCAGTGTGGAATTGCAGCTTCAAAGGGAAATCAAATCCTTGGATTGATTAGGCGAAATATAGCATATAAAGAAAAAGAACTAATAATACCGCTGTACAAAACAATAGTTAGGCCTCATTTAGAATATTGTATACAAGCGTGGAGGCCATACCGCAAGAAGGACATAGATATGCTAGAAAGAGTACAGAGGAGAGCGACTAAAATGATACCAAAACTGAGGGATCTTAGTTATGAAAAACGCCTAAAAGAATGTGGTTTAACAACACTAGAGACCAGGAGATTGAGAGGAGATCAGATAGAAGTGTTTAAAATATTGAATGGTTATGAAAATATTGATAGAAATATGTTTTTTTCAGTTAAGAAAGATAGAAAGACTAGAGGACACGAAGTTACATTACTAAAGGAACAGTGTAGATTAGACGTAAGAAAGTTTTCATTTTCACAAAGGACTGTGAATGTATGGAACAGATTATCTGATGATTGTGTGGGTGCTAGTAGTGTGAATATGTTTAAAAATAAAATCGACACATACCTCAGAAGGGCTGGATATATGTAGATAAAAGGGTTGGACTCTCGATAAGCCAAAGGGCTTCCTTGTCCACCTGCCATCTAGAGTTAATTCTCTGGATGGCAATCTTGTTAAATCTTGTTAAACTACTTGATGGGTTAACTACATAAATCAGTAAAGTGTTATCTTCTGTTGTTAGTCTGGTCAACACAACTGACCGTGACACTGTGGCGCCTGCTCGAGACTTTTACCTCCATTACGTCACAACTTACGTCTAATCACACTTGCACTTGACCTCTCTGCTTATGCTTTTTTGTCATAAATATATATATATATCTTATGGAAGGTAATTTTGCCGTGTGTATTTTAGTTTCCTTATTCTTAGCCTAGCAATTTGATTGCATACTTAGACAATACTGTTACTATTAGATACTGTTGTGTTTGATGTATATACAATGTAATATGATTGACGATTGTCTGAATATACAAAGCCAAACACAGTCGTAATCGACATATATTTAATTCTACATATTTATCATGACTGTAAATTAGCTGTCTCTTATTGAACGCTCACGGTAAAGAAAGGTCAATTATTCATTTGTAGTTATTTTGTTTAGATGTTTAAGTTATCATTAGCACTAGATAAAAACGTGTTCTGTATATAAAAGTTTCATTCCGATATATGACTTTATTTGATATTATATTGTAGGCACTTCAACAAAACCTGCCAGCTGGTTCCTGCATCGTGTGCAGAAAGCCAGTCAGTGCACAGCTAATTTTTTCACTGGCACCTGTGTACCGGGGTAGTGGTTTGTTTTAACTTGTGTTTTGGTGGCGTATTGCTGGTCACTTATCTCATCCACTGTTGGATCGTGTTAGGCTGAACATTATCCATGTTTTTTAAAAATAATAATTTGATCCAATTTATGCTAAATGTCATCGATTTGATGACAGCTGTGTTTCACTTGCTGTTTTAACATTGAAGGATGCATTAGGGGGGGGATGACTATGTTCTTAGGTTTAAGTTAGTTTGTGTTGAAAAAAATATTGCATAGACCGAAAGAAAAGTGTGGTTTATGTGATCCTTAAACTATTACTTTTAATTTAAGCCCATTCCCAATGTTCTAGCATGATATTTGATTTTGTTGTTGAACTGACTATATATTGTGTCTCGTGCGTTATTGCTATGCTGTGTTATGTCTTCATGTGTCGTTCACGTTTACCATGTGAGGTTACTATCTATGGCAGATGTTGCTAATTTATGGTAAATATCTCCAACATTTGTATAACCAGTTAAATTTTAACATAAAACGTCATTGCTTTGGAATGTTTTGAATATGTTTTTTTTATATAAAACAAATACTGTAATTGAAAAGCGATGTTAACAAGCTATTAATTTCTCTATTAGCAGAACATATCACAATCAATATTTGCGATGTTACAAGGAAAATGAGATGTTTTAATACCGGGTATATATGGTAATAATTGTTTGTATTATTTAGCATTATATGTTCTCTATGTGTATGATGTATATGGTATAATTTCGTATCTGTAAACATCGTTATTTATTTGTATAATTACGTTGACCATACACCCATTGTCTCACTTGATTGCTCTACTGTGTGTACGTGATGGTACAACATGTGTACGAGTCACATTTGGTATTTGCTCAGCGGTGTACTGTGGTCCAGAATTCATTGAAGGTCAATGTCACCATTCCATTTAACAAGTGATCAACGTTATGGTAGTTTAATTAACTTAGACTATTTTTAAAGTATATGCAGTTAGTTGTACCATAATGAGGTAACTTGAAGTGTACATACTTCAGAATCGTTCATATATGTTTGTTTTATTTTAAGCCCAGTCCAAGGCATGGTGTTTTGGTAGATACCACTCATTGGTCAGAATGTTTGTTGTGACATCACACCACATTGTTATGCGTGTCTTTGCCACTGCAGTGAGTTAGGCAAATCTACATCAAACAGCGTGTGGGCCACAGCGTTGTCTTTCACGGCCACTAGAGATAGATCGATGTCGTCATGTTAACGGCTAGCTCCTATACAAATGTGTGTTGTATACACTACAGAAATTATGTTTGAATAAAAACTACCTGATAAGTCATGTTATAATGGACTTGAACTGGTTATTATTGCATCAATATTATTATGTATCTGTGACAATGAAATGTTTTATTTCAACAAATAAGTCGTAGTCTGCAAAATATGTGACCACAATGCAAAAGGTAAGTTCTTATATAGCGCAGTATCCAGTCCTCAGGACTGCTCAAAGCGCTTTACACTTTACTCCCTGGCAGACCTGTTCAATCGAACACCATCTTGACTTCTCTGGCAAGCATTCAGCCACGCTGCAATTCTGCGCGAAGACTATTCGTACACAAATATCCACCACTATCCATAGCCAGGTACTCATTCATACAGCTGAGTGAACTGAAGCAATGTAGAGTAAACAAACTTGCCCAAGGTTCAACATCGCCGCACAGGATTCGAACTCGCATTTTCTCAGTTGAGAGTCTGGAGGTCTTACCGCTGTGCTACTCCACAATGCAACATGCTGATTGTAAACCATGAATAGTATTTATACAGTCTTCAGGGCTGTGTATCGCACCTATTTCAATTGCGCCGTCCCCTGGTTGAAATCACATGGAGCGCCCGTTATATAAAATTTGTGTGGATCTACTGTATTTATTTATGTTCTATGTTCACAATGAAGATTCCCAAAAGTAACATTTAATTAAGTGGAAGCAAACCACACCTTTTGGTGTTTCGCAGTCACCTAAGAGTTTCGGTTGTAGAAAAAGTCAGTAGACTAACCAATAAAAGGCTGTTTTTTCATTTCCCTGCGATGAGACCAGAAGTGAAAGTGACCCATAAAATAACAGGAGACGGGCGGGGCCTGGGACGATCTTTTACTTTCTCACCTAACCATCAAAACGACGACATAGAGCCGTCAAACTTCGTCCCATGCATCCGACATGCGTACACGCTTCCTTATAAAATATACACTTACATCGATCAAAAACCGAACATTTGTCAATCGAAGAGGGTCACCAAAATTACGCAACGTGGCGCCACTTTATCGTCTCCCTACCATTTTCTTTATCGCATGCCGTCCATATCAGCATGCCGTCTTGTCAACACGCTCAAGCATATGAAGGATTTATTAAACAAGCACCGTCTGTGCGTTTGTCTTGAGAAAGACCACCCTCTGTTATGGCCATGCATATTGATTTTTTTCTTTTCACACGTTAATTGCGTAACTTCCGAGCCCTCTTTCTCCATTCCTGTGCGTGATATCTAGGATTATCAAGGATCAGGCCACGAGTTACTACAAGCGCTGTGTGCAAGCAGGAAATAGGGTCAATGCATTTGTTATTTTTTTTCCACAAAATGCAAAAAAAGTTTTTCGTCATTGGTAACGGGTGACATATATTGGACTACAGTGGTCCTGATATTGGACATGGTGGTCCAATATAGGTCCTTCTGGTTCGATATACGTCATCTGTCTCGATTCTTTGAAAGAAACCAAGGTTCAGCACCCACTTCAGACTTATAAGAAGATAGTCGTTTAATGCATAAATCACGAAAACTACGGCGTTCCAGTGAGCATACAAATGACATGTGACGACTAAACGCCAAATAGATTTGACACAATTTAATTCTGAACTGAGAACAAACAATAATATTTTGTCACGAATAGAAGAATACGCCAACGAAGTGATTGTCATGATAGAGTCTGTCACGAATAAACGAACAAACCAACGGAATATTGGCCAGTAGAGTGTCTAGTAACGGCAAAAAGATACCAGTCAGTAATTGATAGTCCCTGATCACCAAATTAGGAATACGATCTTTTACTGACACATGTCACATCGATAGTTATAGGGCAGGCCACCGGCACAACTCATATGTATCCATATCCCACAGTGTACACATTTCACCATGGTTTATTTTCGCTGTTAGTTGCACAGTACCAAGACTCGTTGTCACATTGACCGCTTTTTTCGTTTTGGCTGGCAGGAGAAAGCTGCCGTTTTTGTCTTTTTATCTGAATTGGATCTGTTGTCTTTCTATTTATTTTACCAACTGTTGAGTTATGCCTATTTTTGTGTCTTTTGTTGTTAAAGTTTTTTTGATAGGGACTGGAGGTTATGATTTCCGACTTGGTGGTTCTTCTCTTGACCCTAGAAATCGCTGGTTTTGGGATGGGAGACAGCATTGCAGGAGTGAGGACCTTTCTATCCAGCTCTGGTTGATCAGTAAGCTGCCTCGTGATTGGGACTAATGCTTCGTAATGACCAGCATCTTCATTCAGATTTATGTATTTGACCATAATTGGACCAGACTCCTGAAATTCCGTCCCAAATTCAAGTACATTCTCTCCAACGCAGACATGCACTGGTCGTAGACAGCGTGCCGTCGGAACGATCTCTATCTCCCCAATCATTTCACCGGGATTCGCCATTGATGCGATTCTGTCCTCGATAGATGCGTAACACAGTCTCTGGGGTAGATCTGCGTTCACCATCCTCTCATCAATGTTTTCATAAAGGCCAAAGTTGTCTAGCATATGTGCAATCATGTTCGATCGTAGCGCATCAGCGGAAGTCATTTCTCGTATTCTCATTCGCTGGTCCTTTAAATTGCCATCGTTGTCTCTTTCTGCATGCTGCATATCGAGATCTTGACAAATACCAACGGCTCGGAAGAAACAACGTCCATCTGCATTGGTTGCGACACACCTGAAACCACTCTGTCTGCTGCTTGTGGATGGGCATGGATCATTGGACTGTTGCTCGCTCGTGGACATGCTTTGATTGTTGGATTGTTGCTCCCTTGTAGACGTGCTTGGGTCATTAGACTGTTGTTGCTCATTCGCGGACAGGCTAGGTTTGTTAGACTGTTGATCGCTCATTGATGGGCATGGGTTGGTTGTGACATGCCTGAAACTATTCTGCCTGGTGCTTGTGGATGAGCTCAACTCATTGAGCTGTTGCTTGTTTGTGGGCGGACATGGATCATTGGACTGTCGGTCGCTCGCGGACGAGTTTGTTGTACTTGACGAGTTGTCATTCTGCATAGTGCCATCTCTGGCAGAATTCGATGGAACATCTATATAACAGTTTCCGAGTAGGACAACTTAACCTTCCAGCCGCGGCGAAATCTGCATCAGTCCATACATATATATATATATATATATATATATATATATTCCGATCACAAGGCCAAATGCCTGTGCACTTGAAACCATTGGCAGCAGTTGCCATGGAAGCTGAGCGTATGTATGCCCTTCCGAAGATACGGCAGACTGAGGAGATGGTGACTGTAGTTTGTTTGGTCCTCAGCCAAGTGTCACATTTCTCATTGTAATAGGTCATCACAGGTTTATAGAAAACCCGATCAAGGGGTTGGAGACGGTGCGTTTTGTGTGGAGGAAGATTTAATATGACGACTCCATGGTCCCGGGCGTAATGGATTGCTTCAGTATTTTTCGTGTGTGACGGATGACCGTCAAGAATCAACAAAATATGTTTGTCTTTGGTGCAGCCAACATGAGATACAAAGTGCTTCAGCCAGACAACGAAGAGTTCCTTGTTCATCCAGCCTGATTCATTATTCACGTTGACGCTTCCAGTGATTCTGTAATGCGTTTACGCCTGAAAATTATCATGGGTGGAACATAGTTGCCCCCTGCACCATGCTGTATACCACTGTTGTAGGAAAGCCTCTCTCACCACTAGTAAGAGATCCGATTTACCTTTTCCCAAGGACCCGGCCAGGCTTCTGCACAGTTGTTATACCCGATTCATCCACGTTAAAGATGTTTGTAGCATCGAATCAGTACGTGTCAACCAAAGTTTCTAGTTTATCGTAGAATTCATGCACACTCTCACGATTGAACCGTTTGGCTCTCTTAATAGAAATTGCCTCGGCTTGACGGAGGGAGAGTTCAGGGAGTGTCCTCATAAAATCACGGTACCAGTGTCTGCTAGCTGCTTGTTTTTCAGTGTTGAAGCAATGCCTTATCCCATTCGCTTCAGCCAACTGATATGCCATATTCATCAAATTTTTCCTGGTCATACCAATCAGCATATTCTCCCGTTCTAAAACATGCTCCATCAGCATATTCTCCAGTTGTAAAACATGCTCCACTAGCATTTTCTCCACCTCTGGCGGCAGAGTGCAAGGGCGACTAAAATACTTTCTTGGACCATTAGCGATTTGTTTTTGTTGTTTAGGTGTCGCTTCAGGGTAGCCTTCGGAATCCCGTAGGTCCTGCTAGCTGCGTTGAAGCCGGCGTCTCCATTTCTGAATGACATGACCGCTCTATCCAGTTCCTCTTGGGTCCACTTTTCGTATTTGCCTCTGGAAAATATAATTTGTAGCCTCAATCAATCAAACAGATGCGACAATCCCAAGTATTTCCTTGATATAATATAATAATAATGGTATTTTGTATCTAAAACTAAATAAAACATGTTTTAGTTTTGGTCGTTCTGACAGGAGGGGCTAGGTTTGAATACGGGATGTTTTTGCCCAAATGAGGGTGGTCGACTTATGATGCTTGCTACGGGTTAGGTATACTTGCCACATATGTAAACCTTTACATTTTACAAAGCACATAAACTTACCAATCAAATGTTGGTAGATGTGGTGAGATTTCGCAAACAAAAAATTTAAATGTTGCCACGGTAATGCAATTATTGACCATTGATAACAAAATAAGAGGCAGTTTCACATTCTTGCTTGTCAGTGAAAATAATAGTCATGTCTATCAAACTTTAAGCAACATGTGATGATTATATTATCAATAAAATAATGAGGCGTTTTGAAGAAACAAATATTATTTGTTTTTTAGTTTCCCGCATATTCCAGCAAAACTGTCCAACAAAGTGAATATTTCAGAAAATAATATACCCCGTGTTTAAAAATGTAGGCCTCCCCTGTTACTCAACAAGGCCCCGAGCCATAAGTAGGAGTCTAATATACACATGCAGAAACTTCAATATGACACATTTTCATATATCGTGTGTGTTGGGATGGTACGTATAGTGGACCACGGGTGTCTTATATTGGACCAGTGGTCCAACATAGGACACCCCGACTGGTCCAATATCGGTCGAAGGCATAATTAACTTCTTCGATGTGATTCTCGGAAACTGTACAATTTTCCGTCTTCATTCCTCTTATGCACGCTATATAGACCTCCTACGACACTCTATTGTAATCGTGTACAATCTACTCTGTAACAGGGTTTGCATCACGCCTTCAAAGTTGGTCAAAACTCGATGCACACCATTCTCAGTGGTATGACTTCGTTTGATCAATGAGCGGTACTAAATTTTATTGCAATGAACAGTATTGGCACAGTCGTCTTCTAAAAATATTGCAAATAATAAAGTTGTTCGAGCAACCTTTATTTACAATGGACACATATGGTAATCATAATCGACATTATCAACTTAAAAATTGCAATTATAATTGCGATGTATTTGTTTTAATTTGTACTATGCCTAATTTAGCAAGACAAATGTACGCCTACATTTTCGACTTGAATTGTTGGTAATTACCATAACAAACACATATAATAGTTTCTAACGGCAATTTGCCCTTCGCTGCGTCACAGCTAACCGGGAAGTTACGTGTGTACGCAGTAGCAGTGAATAGAATAAGTTGGTGTATCCAATAATAATAACATTTATGGTGAATATAAGAATAACGCTAGGTTTATAATATCCAGTTTTTGAACAATCGTAGCGGTGTGCGGCGGTCAGTCATGGGCCAGTCACAAACTTATGCAGAGCGCAGTAGCGCAGCGTTAAGAGCTCGGGACTCTCAACTGAGAGAACGTGGGTTCGAATCCAGTGCGGCGGTGTCGAACCTTGGGCAAGTTCGTTTACTCTACATTGCTTCAGTTCACCCAGCTGTATGAATGAGTACCTGGCGATAGACAGTGGTGGATATTTGTGTACAAATAGTATTCGCGCATTAATTGCAGCATGGCCGAATTCTTCCCAGAGAAGTCGAGATGGTGTTCGATTGAACAGGTCTGCCAGGGAGTAAAGTGTAAAGCGCTTTGAGCAGTCCTGAGGACTGGATACTGCTAGCTACATTAAATTTGTTGCCACGCCGACACTTGTAAGGTGACAGATTTGTGAATTTTACCCGAGTACCGACGCTTAACGCGGCTTCGGTAGCTCGCTCGCTACTCGTGCCGTTAGTTATGTTTCTAATATTTTTGTCGATGCGTATGCAAGATATTTCGGCATCTTGTGGTTCTTTATTGCAAACAAATATGATTTACACAACAAATAATATTGCATTGATAACGTGTAGCGAATAATTTGAGTATTTGTTTACTGTTAAAAGTGGATCTCCCATTGCGATAAAATAGACTGATCCACACAACCTTAGCAATGGGCGCTATAGTACAAGTCGATCTTTGGTGTGAGGGGCGCACGATACCCGTCGTTAACTGATATTTTGCTAAGCATTCTTTGTGCTATTTTCACTGTTTGTTATCCCACTTTACATGATCGAATATGTTTTATGTATACTGTAACATGTATGTGTCACATTAAAAACGATTAGGGAATTACGAAATATTTAGTAAATAACAGGAAAGTCGGCAAACGGTGCTGCTACGCACATGTCCGACCTGCGATAATAATTATGTTGGCATGTCGTTGCCATTTAGGCCGACTTCCAAATTGCACATACGATCTACGGATACGCATGGGAAATCGTATTTACTAAATAATATTTTTTTTTCTCTCTACTTTGGAAATAATGTACATATATACGTTATATGTCAAATTAAAGCAAATATAATATCATATAATACAGTAATGTCGATGGTAGAATGCACGGCGGGCCGAGATCGACGATATTTAGTTATAACTTGCATAAGAACCTAGGCTGGTTGTTTCTTTTGTTATACGGCCAAATCATTTTGAAATGTACATTAATATATTTTAAAACGAATATCCAAATTTACAAAATTACAAAGAAACAGTGGTTGTGTTAAATATGCTACTACAGATAGTTTTAATTTAATATTATTTTATAAAAAGCAGATATACTTATACAAAGTAAGCTATATTTCTTACATAACTTAACTCTCCAACTAAAGTACATTAGAAATATCCCATTATTTCTTCATGTAATTACTTTATTATATTGTAATGGTTGTTCTGGTTTCATGTCCAGAACAGTTGTAGTTTTGACAATTTTCCCTGACTCAAGGTGATCAGGGAAAGGAAACCCGTTCACAAAAAGTCACATAGAAACCAACCAACACAATAGAGCTCAATGAAACTTGTTTTAATGCCTACATATAAAATGTATCTTGCAATGGTTCATATATTTATTTGCCTGAGTTGTATGTATTTTAAAATTTTGTGTTTGTCTCCTGCAAGGTGCTAAACTACTAAAACCTCATTTTGAAAACATGATATCTCGAAAACTATCATTCATATCCATCTTATTTTTGCGTATTAAATGTATATGTTGTTGTCCTTGGACAGGTATAATATTATGAGATTCAAGATATTAATTATTTTATAACAAAATACTTGCCCGATCCCATATTAGAAGCAAAATAGGTGAGTTAGATGTTTGCCGGAATGCCTTCAATGTTACTGTTGATCGCACATATTTAATAAAATATTCCACATCCGTTGGTCTGCCACTGGACAATAGTTCTGCCCTATCGTTTTCTTTATCATCGTCACATTGACAAGTGTGGAGTCACGTGCTGATCGTAAAAGACACGTGCGCACTCTAATATACAATTAAGATGCTGCTGCGAGCCACTGCGCTCGTTTCTATGGTGAGTCATATGCGTGGGAACAGAGTGCAAAGGGGTAAATGCCCCTGGAATTTCGCTGAGGGCGGACATATGGTTCTGCCCCCCCCCCCCGAATAAATATGAGCGTGCATGTGGGTTTTTTGGCGAGCGTCAATGGGCAAATCGAAGTATTCTGGAATCCATAAGGTGTTTTTGTTTCGTGGCGATTGTCAATGGGGTGCAACTGGAGGTTTCTGATGAGCTTCAAAAATGTTGAACGTCGCCGCGGCCCGCGATAAATATTCCCACCGCCACCCCTCGTCTTCGAGGCCATCAGCCGAGAGCCGAGGCAGCGGAGAACGTTAAATTACCGCGGCGCGATGCAGAATAATAATTGTCAAGAAATATCCCCCCCCCCCGTTTTCCGCTGTCGTGACCCGACAGCGGAGCGGAATGGCGCTTAAGCTCCAGATTGTTTTTTACTTACATTAATGGTTTAGCACAATGCGTTCACAATATGTGTTCACCTCCAAACTGATATATATAGAACACCACACCACCTGCAGATGAGCACTTCTGTGTGTTCAAAGTAGTGCCATCTCTTACAACATTACCAAGTACAACCCAATAGTTGGTTTTACTTAATCCGGCCATAAAGAGAAGCAACATGAGGAAGACACGTGTGTCTATGTACACGACCACTGTCCTCTTGAACGTTCCTGTCACTGTCACATGCATGTAATATGAGGCCATCAAGAGAAGCAGCATGAGGAAGACACGTGTGTCTATGTACACGACCACTGTCCTCTTGAACGTGCTTGTCACTGTCACATGCATGTAAAATGAGATCATAAAGAGAAGCAGCATGAGGAAGACACGTGTGTCTATGTACACGACCACTGTCCTCTTGAACGTGCTTGTCACTGTCACATGCATGTAATATGAGGCCATAAAGAGAAACAACATGAGGAAGACGCGTGTGTCTATGTACACGACCACTGTCCTCTTGAACGTGCTTGTCACTGTCACATGCATGTAATATGAGGCCATAAAGAGAAGCAACATGAGGAAGACACGTGTGTCTATTTACACGACCACTGTCCTCTTGAACGTGCTTGTCACTGTCACATGCATGTAAAATGAGATCATAAAGAGAAGCAGCATGAGGAAGACACGTGTGTCTATGTACACGACCACTGTCCTCTTGAACGTGCTTGTCACTGTCACATGCATGTAATATGAGGCCATCAAGAGAAGCAACATGAGGAAGACACGTGTGTCTATGTACACGACCACTGTCCTCTTGAACGTGCTTGTCACTGTCACATGCATGTAATATGAGGACATCAAGAGAAGCAGCATGAGGAAGACACGTATGTCTATGTACACGACCACTGTCCTCTTGAACGTGCTTGTCATTGTCACATGCATGTAAAATGAGGTCATAAAGAGAAGCAGCATGAGGAAGACACGTATGTCTATGTACACGACCACTGTCCTCTTGAACGTGCTTGTCACTGTCACATGCATGTAATATGAGGCCATCAAGAGAAGCAACATGAGGAAGACACGTGTGTCTATTTACACGACCACTGTCCTCTTGAACGTGCTTGTCACTGTCACATGCATGTAAAATGAGATCATAAAGAGAAGCAGCATGAGGAAGACACGTGTGTCTATGTACACGACCACTGTCCTCTTGAAAGTGCTTGTCACTGTCACATACATGTAATATGAGGCCATAAAGAGAAGCAACATGAGGAAGACACGTGTGTCTATGTACACGACCACTGTCCTCTTGAACATGCTTGTCACTGTCACATGCATGTAATATGACGCCATAAAGAGAAGCAACATGAGGAAGACACGTGTGTCTATGTACACGACCACTGTCCTCTTGAACGTGCTTGTCACTGTCACATGCATGTAATATGAGGCCATAAAGAGAAGCACCATGAGGAAGACACGTGTGTCTATGTACACGACCACTGTCCTCTTGAACATGCTTGTCACTGTCACATGCATGTAATATGACGCCATAAAGAGAAGCAACATGAGGAAGACACGTGTGTCTATGTACACGACCACTGTCCTCTTGAACGTGCTTGTCACTGTCTGATGCATGTACTATGAGGCGCGTGTCTACACCCTTACTTAAAAGCACAACATCTCTAACAGTTGATTTTGCCCATTTGTTGTCTTGAAGTCCCCCACCCACGACGAGTTCACATCCATCGGGCAGGTGCTTACAGTGCTCCATCATGTAATGGATGAGACAGTGAGCCAGGTCAGCCTTGTTTTCATCTACGGACGTGTTTGACAAAGATGATGCGCAAAGATTATGCATGGAGAGCCTACATCTATAACAATTACTATATTATTTGCGTGTCTGTTTGATTCGATGTTTATACGTAACATAAGTCCGTAAAGGTATGATAAAATATTACGTGCAGTGGTTTTTCATTGGGATGGTGTTGACATATACCTACTAACTAACTAAACGATTAGTTGAGGCTGTTCTGAGTGAACTCGCAAGCACACTGTGTTGACACTTAAACAGCTACCGTCTCATCAACAACTATGATTGTTTGTAGGCGTCTGTGTCGTGCTGGAATTAACTTTCTTAAGTACGTTTCATCCCAGTTCAGCAGATCTGAGACGGCTGTCCGTGGACTGCTAGTAGCAGTAATGTCATCTGTTGGAACTAAAGCATTTTCCTCTAGCCTTGATTAACCAAGCCCCGTGATGTGGCGCAACTATTTGTCGCACAAAGAAAAAACTGCATCCAGAGACGTCTTGCTGTTGCAGCGAAGGAGGTGGGGTAGGTAGGTGTATAATTGGAAGTGTTTTGTGAGCCTCAGAGAGTTTCTGTGAAACTCACGGGGGTGTAGTCAGACATTTCTGTGAGTCTTAAGGCATAACTTAAGGTGCAGTTGAGGGTTTCTCGATCTGAGCCGAATCAAATTATTATTATTATTATTATTATACCGAACTTATAAAGCGCTCTTTTCATACATAAAAGCTTGCTCAAAAGCGCTGTACACAATCAATAGAATAATCATAGAGAGTAAAAACAAAGCATAAAAACGATAGCATGATAAAAAAAAAAAATTTTTTTTTAGAAGACTGGGTATAATAAAATGAATATATATATATATATATTGTTTTAAAATGTAAGAAAAACTGACTAGAAAGAGTTAAGCACCAAAAACAGCTAGAAACAAATGTGTTTTTAGCAGCTTCTTGAAAGTGTTCAGTGTTTTTGCTTCACGAATGTGAACCGGTAGCGCATTCCACAACTTGGCTGCTGAACACTGAAATCTTCTGTCGCCGTATGTAACTGTTCTAGCCCTTGGAACTTCTAGTGTCACTGAATCCATGGATCGTAACATTCTTCTTGGTTGGTACAATTTCAGCATGTCCGATATATATCCTGGAGCCTGTCCATGTAGGGCTTTATATGTGTGCATCAGGATTTTAAATTGCACACGATAGTTAACAGGTAACCAGTGCAGGTTTTTCAACACTGGTGTGATGTGGCTGTAGCGTGATGTTCTGGTTACAATCCATGCCGCGGTGTTCTGTACACGTTGCAACTTGTTAATTGATGTCTGGTGCAGTCCACTGAGCAGAGCGTTACAATAGTCTAGACGTGATGTTACAAGCCCGTTGACTAGTGATTGAGTGGCATCATTTGTGAGATAACGCCTAATGTGCCCAATGTTGCGGAGGTGTTAATATCCAGACCTACAGACACTGTTCAAATGTTGTTCCATGTTCATGGCAGAGTCGAAGATAACACCCAGGTTTTCGACACTGTTCACTGATGTAATGTCAGTGTCGCCAACACGCACAGTAACGTTTTCCATCTGCTTGGCATTATGTTTGGATGTGAACAACACAACCTCAGTCTTTTCACTATTCAGTTTTACCATGTTTGCGTGCATCCATCTTTCAATGTCCGTGAGGCACCTCTCAATGAGTTCCAGGGATTCTGTTTGGGCTGCACCGTCCTTCGGCTTGAACGAGATGTACAACTGGGTGTCATCCGCATAGAAGTGATAACACAGTCCATACCGACGGATAATGGCTCCTAGTGGTTTTGAGTACATGGTGTATTTCTTTGGGCCGAGTACCGAGCCTTGTGGTACACCATGTTCCAGGAGAACTGGATTGGAGTACTCACCATCTATGACCACTACCTGGTAACGGTCGTGGAGATACGATGCTATCCAGCCGAGAGCAGCTCCGGAGATTCCGAATAAGTTCTCAAAATGATTCAACAGAATTCCGTGATCGAGAGTATCGAACGCAGCCGACAGATCGAGCATGACCAACACTGTGACACAACCATTATCCAGAGACTCGAGGATATCGCTTTGTACCTTGAGGAGCGCCGTCTCGGTCGAGTGAGATCTACGGTAGGCTGACTGAAGCTCCTCGTGAAGACCATTACTCACCAGGTGGCGCTCAATCAGTGTATCTACAACCTTCTCTAACACCTTAGACACCTTAGCAATGAAAGGAAGGTTGGACACAGGTCTGTAGTGTTTCAGGATGTCTGGATCGAGTGTTGATTTCTTGAGTAGTGGTCGTATATGAGCACACTTGAATGCACGAGGCACACAGCTACTATTCATAGAGGCGTTGACAATCGCGGTGATAATAGGGAGTAGCTCATCTACACACAACTTTAGAAGCCATGTGGGCACCGGATCGAAGTCGCAGGATTTATCAGGTGATTTCAGGATGAAGGTCTTCACTTCACCATCAGATGCGCGAGTAAACCTATCCAGTGGTGTAGTTACAGATGAGGCGTCAACCTCCAGGTCAACACCATGCACCTGGTCCGTCTGGAGGCCACGTCGGATGTTTTGTATCTTCTCCATAAAGAAAGAGCTAAACATCTTAGTTAGTTTAATGGGAGACGCCGTTTGAGGAAGAGATGGAGACCCCCTTTCACCAAGCAGGTGTTTCGCCACTTTGTAGATGCCCTTCTGGTCATGGGTGCAGGCAGTGATCTTTTCCGAATAGTATGCTATCCTGGTTTGTTTTATGAGTTTGTTCACCACAACACATTGGTCTCTATATATCTGGTGGTTAACAGTCAGGCGATTCTTCTGCCATCGTCGTTCCAGCTTCCGTCGGAGATGTTTAGCCTGATGTAATTCATTCGTGTACCATGGACAATCTGGATGTTGGGTGATTGTTTTAATACGAAGAGGTGTGTGCTTATCAATGAGTGATGTGAGTCCTTCATTAAAAGCACTCACCAAACCATCCACATCACCATCCGTAGTTTGTAACATGGGGGAAGCCACAATGTCCTGCTTAAAAGCTTCCACGTCTATGGCACGTAGCTTCCTAAAGGAAACAGTCTTCTGTATGGGAACAGGTTTGGCAAGGGTCGTGGTGAAACCGACAGCGAAGTGGTCACGTGTAAGTTTCCCAAGGTGGTCACAAAGTCCGGGGTCGGTGATGGTGATGTCAGATACGATGTGACTGGAGTCTCTGCTGCTCACGACGTCCAATGTATGGCCGAGCACATGGGTCGGTTCATGTACATGTTGTTGTAGGCCACACGCTTTGATTGTATCCATAAATTGCTGAGCATTGCGATCACTTTCGACATCAACGTGAAAGTTAAGGTCTCCAACTATCAGAACCTCCTTGTCGTGGGTAGCGTAGCTGGCGAGAAATGTAGACCACTGTTCTAAGAATTGGGGAATGGTCAGGCCATTATGCTTTGATGGTGGGGGTCGATACACCACGGCCAGACGCACAGTTGTGTCACCCGTATCTAGTTCACAATCCATGTGTTCAAAGTTTGTGTAGTCGCCCGTGGTACTGGAGCCTTGGAGGCGGAATGATATGGCAGACTTATAAAGCAATGCCACACCACCTCCATTTCTACAGCCGGGACGGGGTACATGTTTCATGGCATACCCAGAAGGGACCAATTCACCAATGCATTTCTTGTCTACGGAAGTCCCCAGCCATGTCTCTGTGAGAGCAACAACATCATAGTCCTGTGTAATAATGTAGTCGCTTAGAGACAAAGCCTTGTTCTTGATGGATCTTGGATTCAGGCAACATACCCGAAGATACTTCTTCGCAGGTTGTACATGCACATAGTCACATAGTCACATCAAATGCTGTAGTCGCAGAAAATGTGTCGCTGCTGCACCGCCGTAACTTCAGCTTCTCCACTGTTTCTGCTCGACTGGTGACATCGGATGACTGGGGGTGAAGGGGAGTATGGGTGGGAGGTGCTGTTGAAAATGTTTCGTCATTGCGCAGCCGTAAATTCACCGTCTTCTCGCTGTCTCTTTCGCTGCCTCATAACTCGTCTCAACTGATGAAATGGGAAGACGGGCGGGGGAGGTCTGTTTTTTTTGCCGCTACGCCATGTCGCTGTATCTTCACTTCAACTTTTCTTCAGTTTCTCCGCTTGCTTGCCTGGCTCAACTGTGACATCAGAAGATGGGGGTTGCTATTGAAATTGTTCACCGCCGCGTCAGCATAATTTCAGCTTATTTAACAAGATTGCCACGCAGATAATTAACTCTAGATGGCAGGTGGACAAGGAAGCTTTTGGCTTATCGAGAGTTCAATCCTTTTATATTTACAAGTATCCCGCCCTTCTGAGGTGAGTGTCGATTTAATTTTTTACATATTTATGGCACGACATGGAGCTGAGGTGTTGTGCTTGACAATGGCTCCCACGACAGTTGTCTTATTGTTACAAGTTTGACGTATTTCAATTCAAGGAACGTTTTTCATATTTCTCAGGTGCGTGTATAGAGGTACATACATTACTTCGGACGTTTACATTTCACATTGTATTTGAAAATGTTTACTGGTGCCGGACTGTTATTGTTTTTAATCGACATTCGTCTACGCTTGCCTTGAGAAACGGTTGCAAACTTGTCAAGCAGAACGCTGTGGTCTATTCTTGGATAACACCGGACCACGGAAAACTTTTGTGCAATCGCCGATGATACTCAGTGACGCAAGACGCACTTCAGCAGCGTGTGTATCAACAACAGTGGTGCTTTATTCTAGGACACATTTCTTGTCAACTGCCGCCCATGCAACCAGGTATATCAGATCTCCGGTGACCTGCTGTGTGAATCTTCTCTTTCACCAACTGTGCATCTTCAAGCGTTCGTCTACGAAACGTAAACACCGTGGCGGTCGTAAAGTCGCAAACCAGATCGGGACAATACTTCACTACGCAAGAGTGCCGACGCTGCCACAATCAAGCCGAAATGTACACAATTTCATAACTTTACCATTATATAAACAGGTACAGCGCGATCAAGGCGTACGAGTATGCTACGTTAACGCACAATCGTGTCAGAACAAAGCACTCGCCATTGCGAATCATATACTAGAAAACCACCTCGATATGATGGCGATATGCGAAACGTGGTTGAAGCCTTCGAGCGACGCCAATGTGATTACAGACATT
>JAHLWY010000057.1:0-77526 GCA_020002185.1 Paraescarpia echinospica
ACAGACAGACAGAGAGAGAGAGAGTGAGAGAGACAGACATACACACAGAGAGAAAGAGAGAGAGAGAGAGACAGACAGACAGACAGACAGACAGACAGACAGAGACAGAGAGAAGAAGAAGAATTTGTTTTATTTGACCCATACATTTCAAATAATTGATACAAATGTATGGGTCAAATAAAACAAATTCTTCTTCTTCTCTCTGTCTCTGTCTGTCTGTCTGTCTGTCTGTCTGTCTGTCTCTCTCTCTCTCTCTTTCTCTCTGTGTGTATGTCTGTCTCTCTCACTCTCTCTCTCTCTGTCTGTCTGTATGTCTGTCTGTCTCTCTCTGTCTGTCTCTCGCTGTCTGTCTGTCTGTCTGTCTCTCTCTCTCTCTCTCTCTCTCTCTCTCTCTCTCTCTCTCTCTCTCTCTCTCTCTCTCTCTCTCTCTCTCTCTCTCTCTCTCTCTCTCTCTCTCTCTCTCTCTCTCTCTCTCTCTCTCTCTCTCTCTCTCTCTCTCTCTGACTTTCACACAAAAACATATATACATACACACGATATTGTTAGTTTAACGAACTGAAACAAAGATAACTTAGCAGTGTGTGACCATTGATGCGTAATATTGGAGCAGATAAGTCGAAGTATCGTTCAAATGGTGATGCCAGTGTGACATGTGGCATGAATATTCACATTGGCCCATTATTGAAATCTAATCGATGAGTCAGTGCTTCTTCTTCTTCTTCTCTTTCCCCTTGCTTCCTTGCGGGTGGGGTCCATGTCACCCAGTTGCTTCTTTAGATTTTCTTTCTTTGACCCAACATATCTGTATGTTGTCCGCAATGACCTTCCATTCTTGGTTGTTTACACCTGTTTTCTTAAGGTATATTGTAATGCTGTCGTTCCATCTCAGCTTTGGTCTTCCTTTTCATCGTTTGTCACCTTCTTCTGCTTTTCATGCTCTTTTTAACAGTCTGGCTTCGTTTATTCTCTGCTTGTGTCCTGACAATCTCATTTTGTTTCCAATAATTTTCTTCTTTAACTGCTTTTTTATGCCAATATCTTCTCTCAGTTCCGTCAGCTTCGACGAGTCAATTCAAACTAAAAAAACAGCTGCCATTTTGTCTTTAAAATGGCCGCAATGTTATTCAAATAATTTTGTTTCAATATAAATATTTGGTGTTTTAATTTATTTGTAGGCCAATTTAAAGTCATGTTTTTGCAAATTCCAGATATACCTGAGCACCCAAGATGGCTGCTATTTTGTCTAAAAACTGACAAACTTCTGTTTCTTATTGCAGACGTCTTAAGTCATACAGGCGCGTACTGGGGGAACACAACAACACCGTCCTGGCAGTATACATACCACGGTATCACGGGAGCCCGAGGCCGGACAGGCAGTCGAGGCAAAATGGGTCGAACGGTAAGCAGCAGAATGTGCTTAAAAACGATCGCAAAAAGTGCAAAAGGTAGCGTTGCATACCCAAAAAGAATACACGCACACACACACACAAACACACCAACACACAAACACACAAACACACCAACACACCAACACACCAACACACCAACACACAAACACACAAACACACAAACACACAAACACACAAACACACACAGACAGGCACACGCACACGCATACTCACACACACACGCACACGCACACGCACACGCACACACACACACACACACACACACACACACATATATATAATGTAATATGTAAGATTGACGAGTACTGGATAGTGATGTTGTGTTTTCATGCCGCTGTAGGGAGTCACAGGATGGACTGGCTATTTCGGCGGAAGGGGTGCTACCGTAAGTTTTCGCTGTACCCATCCGTGCTATTTTATTCACCCATGCAATGTGCAACGCCTGAGCAGAAACGTTGGTGGTCATCAACACCTTTAACTTTATAATATTGGTGGTCACACGCAACAGGTTGTGATCTACTTACTGGCATGACACTAAGTAATATTGTCAGTTTTGGAAGTACGAATAATAATTATCTATGTTTGACAAATAGACAGACGGCCAAGGATGAGAAAGGAGCTCAGAGAAAAATTAAAACGCATTTTTTGTTAAAAGCAGCCAACCGTTTTATGTTTTCTCTATACAAAGTGGGTTGTTAGACATTCCGATTTTTGATTGTTTGGTCATCAAACGTTCTTTATGTAAAAATTGATATATGGTTTATCAAAACGTCTATGACATAATAACAATGTTACATGCTGCCAAATAAGTTAATAGTTTCTCTACATAGGCCAGACATTACAGAATCGGAGTTTTCTGCCGGTCAGATTTGGAAGTGCGATCGAATGTCACAATTCATCGCCTTGGCTTCCTATCTAAAATAACGGCTGTCACGCGGGTCGGACAGTTTTGGGAGTTGTCAATCGGACCAAAAAAATTATAGTAACGGAGTTTGGCACAGACAATCATTTGGAACAGCGTATTGATACCTAACCGAGTTTTACATCCTATGTCATTGATGTTCTCGTCCAATAAAACAATGACAAATACCCGATCTGTAAGAGCCAAGAATAACCATTGCAACACTAAGAGCATTTTTCGGCAAACACACATTTTTAGTTGGGTTAATCAAACAAAACATCTTACAACGGTACTATCCAAACCGTAGTAAATAGATGTTTGTTTTTGTGTTATAGCGCTTCGTAAAAATGTTTTCTAAAATTGCTTTTATTTCTTGCTTATCGCTTTTGAAGAATCAGAATAATGGAAGTCCATTTTAGAAGATCGGGTAATGATATGGACTAGCTTAAACCTACCATGAAGCTACAAGCCAAAGGCAATTACCACCATTAAAGTGGTTCCATCTGATGACGACCATTGAATTTTCCCAGAGCGTATCATATACACGTTAGTAAATAAATCTAAATAACTATCGTTTTTGTTTTAAGTACATCGTCAACTGCAACTCCAATGAAGCGAATGAATATATAAAGAGAGGCGAGAGGACCCGACGCCTCGGAAGACAGATGCACCTACACGTATCGAAAGTTAGCGTTTTTACCACTCAGGTCCGGCAACGGTTTGCGCAAGCAAGATAATAGCGACCTCTGGTGGATGTATACAAACCAAAAAAACACCGCCATTATTATCAGAAGAGTGAATTGACACACGGTGCAGATCAAAAGGGACACCCATTATTGTTAGTTTTCAATGACTTTACCGCGCTTTTCTGTGTGCGATGACATATATAATATATTATATTTCTGTTTTATGTCCTTTTTAGGGTCCAATGGGACCAACGGGTGACCCTGGTCATCAAGGACATGCTGTGAGTATATCTACACATTCAGTCAGAATATCTCCAAACATAAGCCTAATTTACTGTGCAGGATACGTAACGTAAATGTGAACACCTTTCGTATCATTACGCGCGTTTTCAACGATTTTTGCAAGAAACGTCAAACGTTTCCAGATCGGTGGACGGTTTTCGTTGCCCGAAACAATTGAGGAAAACAAGTGTAACGTTGCGAACGATTATTTATGAATCCAGTACGTTGCGGTTTGCTTATGTCACAATCAAGATTTTCCGTCAAACTTTGCGTTTGTTAACAATGTTGATAATGGTTATATTCCTGAATTACAGATATTTTACAGATACTTTATTGCCATTATTGGGATAAGATATATGTCAGTTAGGAACGTGACTTGGTGTTAAAACATACAGTCACATCAAACATACCACGAACATACAAAGAAAGATAAATAAATACATACAGTGTGTAATAAAATAAAATAAAAATAATTAAGTATAAAAGTGTATAACAAATATCCATTAAAATTGATAGGTTATGTTAAATGTAACACATGAAAGAATAAAAAACACATCTGCCAAATTTATATTCCGTTGTTTCTTTGTATCACTAAAGTACTTATTTAATACCCGGTAAGGCAGCCACGGCGCGAGGAAAGAAACTTTCTCGGAAGCGATTTGTCTTTGCACGGATATTTTTGAATCGCCTGCCTGAAGGTGTTTTTTTTTTGATAGATGGTGGGCGGAGTGTGTTGGATCCGTAATACTTTTGTCAACTCTATTCCTATTTCTTTCACTGTATATAGCCTATAAAAGGATTAGCTCACAGTCGACGATATTCCATGCTGTTTTACCACTCTATCTAACGTGATCTGTTGACGCTGGTTGACAATTCCCAACCATACACATATAGCGAAAGCAAATACACTCTCAGTAGCCGATGGATAGAATTGAAGAAGAATTTCTCACATCAGACCGAACTTCTTCAGCTGGCTCAGGAAGTAGAGTCTTTGCTTGACCTTTTTCACGATTGCATCCGTGTTTTTCTCCCATCCTAAGTCACCAAAGATAATGGTGTACACACATTTGTAGCAGTTCATTCTTTCGATGGTTTCGCCGTTGATAATTATGGGAACAATGGGGATTCTTCTTTTTTAAAACCAACGATCACCTCCCTTGTTTTGGACGCGTTCACTTGAAGATTGTTTTCGTCGCACCACGACACCAGTCTGTCCAGGTCATGGCGGTACTCTGACTCATCTGCGTTCCTCACCAACTCTTCCAAGGTAGTATCATCTGCAAACGTCACCAGCAGTATGACGAAATGTTAGGACACACTGTCATTCGTGGAGAGCGAGTACAGGAGCAAGGACAGGGCACAACCTGGGGAGTTCCGGTGTTCAAGATGATAGTGTTGAAAACCATTCCATTCATTTTGATGACTTGAGGTCGGGGCAGAGAAAGTTAACGATCCATTGACACATGCAGACGTCTACTGATAGCAGACGCAGCTTATCTGCTAGACTATTGTATTGAACGCGGAACTGTATTCGGAAACTCCATTTGCTGCAAGACGAAGTGAAGTGCCAATGCAACATCGATATCAGTGGACCTGTTTTTTCTCTACGGGAACTAGAGTGGATCTAAGTTGGAGTTTGTGACCGACTTCAGGTATTCGAGAACCAAGCGCTGCAGCACCTTCAAAACCACTGACGCCAGGGGCACGGGGCGAGAGGCGTTCAGAGCTGTCACCTTGGATTTCTTCTGAACAGGGATGATAGTTGTTGCCTTGAAACAAACGGGGACAGTGTGTTGATGGAGTAAGGAGCTAAACAGTTCAGTGAATACAGGAGCCAGTTCATCAGCGCAGTGTTTCCATGTGGATATGGAAACGTTGTCAGGACTAGCCGCCTTTCTGCTGCTTTGGTGCTTGAAGAGCTTCCCCACCTTGGTAAAGGGAGGAGGAAGTGATATAATATAACGTTTAGCGTTTATTTGACCCCGGGTACTCTGAAACTACCATCAAATGTATGTAGTGTATTCATTGTTTTGTTGACATGTGTAGCAGTTTGATGTAGTGCATGTTACATTATATTTGTGTAACAAAGATGTTTGTATATAAAATGAGAAGCCTCGCAAACTGTGTGTGTAAATTTTGCATTTGATTATATCGGGGGTGTCATTTGTAGAATGTGGTAGGCTGTATTTGAGACATTTCATTGCAATTTCATGCTTAGTTCTAAAAGCATGTGTATTATTGTTTGCACGAGTATTATCATTATGTATGTATTCACTTGGGAGAATTTGTGAGTTAAGTAAATAAGGAGGTAATTTTCGTGAATGTATTTAAAGTAAAATGTTTATTCTTATAACTTTAATATGTCTTCTAATTTCAGTAGTTTAAGTTTTTCAAAAGGTGTTTCCGTGTGTGAGTTGTTTTATTTAAGGTTATTATTCGCACGGCTTTTTGAATTCTCGTTATTTTATTTCTTTGATATCCCCAAACCATGATATAATAATATTATTAATATACGATAAGTAAAAGTGATACAATAACTGATATATGATAAGTAATACATGTTTTAATCTTTTTAATATGCCAATTGTTTTGAAGCACTTATTTGAGATTTTCTCAGTGTTTTTTTTTCGAGTTTAAATTAGTGTCTAAGGTAAATCCTAGAAAGTTAAATTATTAATATATTCTTTTAATATTTATATAATCTGTCTTAAGCGTAAGAGTCTGCGTACATTTATTAGGCAATGTGGTAACAGACGAACTAACTAGAAATGTCACCAGAGATATTGGGAATATTCCCAACATATATGGTGTCAATGCGACAACACTTGCATGTAATCACTGACTCAATGTAGAAAATACACTTTAAATTTATAAACATAAGTCGATGTCGATGTGTTTACGTCAGCTTTACAAATATTGTAAATTAAGTAAAGTAGAAAAGAGAAGAAGAGAAACGGGAAAAAACAGCTTGTAGAGAAAGATAAAAATAGAAAGAATAATAATTTAAAACAATGAATGATAATATTAACTGACATATTATTATATTATCCAAAAGTCTCCAGCGTCAGTAGTTAAGACTGATTTATATTTTATTGTAATCGTGCGTAGATCACGTCTCGCTCAGGTGACTCACGTCGTGCTGTCTCGTTTAAAAAAAAATAATAAAACAAAAACAAAAAACAAACGTTCGTATACCGGGGCCGATTCCTAGTCATATCCGCCTGCGTGTGTATGACCCTGATCGTGTTAGCCAATGTCTTGATTACAATTTTCCAATTTTAGGTCCAGCAGTCAGCAATTTTCTTTGTAAGTTTCAACTGCCAAGCCAGCGTAACGGGGCGCTGCGTCAAATCCTGGTTGACGAAGATTTGGAGTTGGTTTTCTCTGACGCTTTTATGCAATCGTCGTCGATAAATTTGTTCCCTTGAAAAAACACGGGAAACGGTCCAAAAAGAATCACTTATCGAAAGAAGCCACTAGAAAAATTAAGTACAAACAAACAATGTGGAAGTCATATAGACGTAATGGAAGTAATGAAGACTACAACATCTATAAAGAAGCTTTTAACCAAGCTATAGCTGAAATTAGAAATTAAAAGATAAGCTATGAAAAAAAATTTGCATGTCATGTAAAACATGACAGCAGGAGGTTTTATGCGTATGTTCGAAGCAAACAGAAAGTTCAGGATGAGGTCGGTCCTCTAGAAGATTGTGCTGTAACTATAATATCAGAGGGATTCTTAATGGCAGAAGACTTGAATGAGTATTTTAGTTAAGTGTTTACCAGGGAAGATATTAGTTCACTGCCAGTACCAGAGGCTAAGTTCAAGAGGGCAGATTCAGAATATATAGGACAGTTAATTGTAAACCAGGAAATGGTAGCTAAGAAAATAAGGGCTATGAAGGATAATAAATCACCAGGAGTGGGTGGTATTCCGCCCAAACTACTATTGAAAATTGTAGAAAAAATTAGCGTACCGCTTGGAACAGTTTTCAGTTTGTTATTAGAAGAGGGAATGGTTCCTTTGGAATGGAAAGAAGCAAACAGTATACCGTTATTTAAAAAAGGTTCAAGAAACAAGTCAGAGAACTATAGTGAGTTTATCATCTGTGATTTTCAAGTTATTAGAAAGGCTAATTAAAGATCACTTCAAGAAACTCTTCACTCTCACCGGTGCCCCCCATGGCTCGGTGATCTCCCCTGTTCTGTTCACACTTTACACCTATCCGGCTCTGATCAAGTGTGTGCGAGCGCTGTAGCTGATTTTACAGTGTGGTGTGACAATAATTTCCTAGACCTGAACGTTCGTAAAACTGAAGAACTGATAACAGATTTTAGGAAAAATAGTACTCCTCCCAAGAGACTATTCATTGACCGAGAGTGTGTAAGGAGAGTAGATGAATACGAGTATCTCGGCACTATCATTAATGCAAAGCTCTTATTTGGTGAAAATACAGCGGGAATTAACATAAAATCCCAGCAAAAGCTGTATTTCTTTCGCAAGCACAGGTCACTCAGTGTCAGCACACATGTTCTTCAAACCTTCTACAGATGCTACATCGAAAGCTCTATTACATTTAGGTTTCTTGTGTGGTACGGCGGATTGAGTATCGTGCATCGCAACACTCTGGCACGAACAGTCATGATTAGTGGCAAGGTGGTGGAAAAAAACCCACACAAGTTTAGAGGATCTATACAGGGAACGGGCAGAGAGAAAGGGAAGGAATGTCTCCTCAGACCCCGAACACCCCCTGTTTCCTTGCTATAAACTACTTACTTCTGGCCGCCGCTTTCAACTCCCTCATTGTAAGTTGAAGCGCACTCGAAACTCATTTGTTCCCTCGTCAATAAGACTAACGAATGAGTAACTGACCTTCGTTCCCCTCCATCTCTGCCAGTCTTCTCTGCCAGTCTGACACTGAGTGAGCCTGAGATGATTTATGAAATGCCTTAACTTTTATTAAACTTGTGTAACATATTTAACTTATTTAACATATTTAACTAATTTAACTTATTTATTTATTTAACCAATATAACTTGTATTCCTTTTTTATTTTTACATTTTTATATTGCATGTACATTTGTTTTATTTGTTTTAATATGCTGCTCTACACTCCAAATGAATTTCCCTCCGAAGAGACAATAACGTATTGTGATTGTGATTGTGATACGAAGCAAATAATCTCTGTCATACCTCTGCAGACAAGCAACTCTCTGTGTCAGGAAACAAATTTGAAACAGGCACATCATAGTCAGACACAACACCTTGTCGCTATATACCGGCATCATCTTGTTTCACGATTAATACATTACTACATTTGCATGACATCTCATAAAACAAACATTAACGCATACAATTGTCACATTAAAAACTTTGGCTTATGTTTTTGTCATAAGAAAAAACTTTTGCGGCCAGAATTTAAACATAATACACGACTGAATGTACGAACGCAAAACGTGTTCAGCATCAATTTTTTTATCGCTTGACGGAGTTTTTGCTAGGCAACAGGTCACATGATGGATAGGCCAATGGGGATCATCGGTGGGATTATGCGGTTTTGTCCAATAGACGTCGCCACTATCCGCCCAGTCCTGGGGCCGTCCGTATTGCAGAGATTGCTCGTGACAATGCCTTCATTTCGCAAATGACAGACAGTCTCCAGGTATTTTTCCAGGACCACTTTCGCACAGGTGCACTACAAAAGTTTTATTACATGTATTATTCTGCCTATGCATTTTGAAATGTGTAAATACGACTGAAGACAGCCTGCATTTTTATTGATTCTTATTGTTTAAAACAACAAAGAACAATGTTTACATAAATTTGACACCCCTCCATTTGTAGGTGCCATCTGAAATAAACATACTGAATTGAATGATGAAATTCAGTGTTATAATAGAATGCATGCTAGCTTGGTTAATGGCACCTACTATGAAAAAGCACAATGACAATGGCACTAGTCATTGGTCACTGCATAATATTGCAGGCAATAACGTCTATGATTCGTACACTTGATGAATCCATCGCATATCAGGCATTATCAGGTACACTATTATTCTGAAAGCTGCAAAGCATGAAGCATATGTTAATGATTCTTGATGACAACTTGGTCGCACTCATCGACTGCTTTAGAATTTTGGAAGTCTTAGCAAGACCAATTATTCTCTCAATGTGCTCTCTTGCTGGCAATGTTTCTTTTATTATTGTTTCACCAGACATTCTGCTTGTTTTCTTTAAAATGTGGGGATGTTAATGGCAACATCATATGGGGCGAAAATGTCTTGAACATTGAATCCTTTGTCGGCCATAACTGAATTACCAGGGTCACATTTTATAGGAAGAGAGCCCCTCTCTACAATCTGACGGGCACTGGCTGCTCTCCCATGAGATGGGAACACATACGTCACTAAACCGCCAGGAGTAGCTCCAGCAAGAACTTTAACAGTGTTTCTAGTCTTGTATGAAGAGAATATTTCTTATTGATTTTTTGGATTCTTAGGTTTCTGTATCGGACACCCAGTGTCATCAGTTATCACCCTGATTGTCGAAAAGTTGCTTTTGAAAGCAGGAAATGGTACTTAACAAGATCTTTTGACGACCACACTTCAATTTCTTTCCACTCACCGTCCATGAAATTTACCCATGTCAGAAATATGCGTGACACACATGACTCGGAAATGCCAAACAATCTACTGAGCTGAAAGTTTGGCTTGTCTAGGCGAAGTTTCATCAGGGTCAGAACAAAATGGTCTTCTACGTATGTATTATTGACTTGGTGGTACAGATAGGTCAAGTGATGGGAAGCTGCCCCTAGGGTATGTAAGACAAAAACGAAAGTGTCATACGTCTCGAGACCAGTATAGAAACGTATGGCGTCGTTATCGTATGTGAATTGTCTGGCATGATATTCTTGCCAGCAAGGTGTCTGTGCCTGCATACTGGCGACGGCCACTACTGCTGGTGGCTCAGCTGCTATGTCTACCACAATGTAAGTTTCTTCTGTAAAGACGAATTTCTCTGCTGCCAGTGACACACTGTCCTCCATCACAACTGTTTCATTGTGTTCAGCATAGCGTTCAACAGATTCGTCGTCCTGACAATTCTCTGTCCTTTAGCCCTGCTCTAGGTAGTGTGTGTAGTTGGTTTGTGAGAAATCCGGCTGGGAATAGCGCCCGGTTTCAACTTGCTAATGAATCGCTTGCTTCCTAGAAAAAAAATGGTTTTGTTAAAAAGAGGAACGACTTTTCCAAAACAGAGTTTCTTCACTATAAATTAATACAGTGGTACCCTTTTTTCCGAAACCACAATGTATGCATTGTATCAGTGTGCATTGTATTACATATTAGGTCTGTCTTAATAAGTCAGTCATTCGTGATAAGTAAGAAGTGTCAATGTTTCAAATAATTGTAAATACCTAAATACCTAATCATGTCCTCTATAACTTACTATAAGAGTCGTTCTACAGCCCAGGTTAACTTTCTTCAGTTATTAATATATAAATACAACTAAATCTAATCATAATTATATAAAACTAGGGTTAGATGCGGTTCTAAAATAAGTGTTCAGTACAAGTTACAAATGCTTTGTAATTGACGTTGATCACTGAATTTGTAAGTTGACAGTTGACATACCATAAAACGTTGTCTCTTGTACGAAGTCATCCAGGGCGAAGTGTTCCCTGTATACAACAATGCGCGGTGCCGGCTTCCAATGTGCCTTGTTCTTAGCGCTCATCTGCCGTTTGATCGCAGTTGTCCACGAATTTACCAGTGTTGGGCCGTTCTTTGGAAATATATGCCCCCCTCGGTTTTACAAAACGGTACACAACACCTAGACAGCATAATAAAACATGTCAACCGCTCTTCGTGTGTCACTTGTCGCGGTCGGCAGAAAAAGAACGCACTTCCGGGACGTGGTAGCTAGTGCGTCCACCTTTTATAATAACGTGCATCGATGACTGCCATTGCTTAACGTCCATTTAACATACGGGGATTTCGGAAAAAAGCGTTAGTTTTTTCCGATGGGTCGTGGATGAACATTTTAAACGCTTGGCGACCCAGGTGCAAACATTTAGGATGGCAAAGTTAGCATCTACACGCACATACATACCTACGTACGTACATACAGGGATAAAACAAGAACGCATCCATGATATACAAATGGAAGTGATGCTAGAGGACGGCTCCACATCCACTGATCAAAGCGTGATATTACATAAATGGAGAACTGACTTTCACACTTGCTGAACCCGGCCAATTACGAACAAACAATTGACTATCAATCGCCGGTAGAGACCCACTCACTGGGTCACAATGAACTCCTTGATGGACCTATCTCTAAGGAGAACATTCGCCTGGCCTTAAACAAGGCCAAAAAACACAAAGCGTTGGGTGATGATAACATCCCAGTCGAAACGCTGGTCAATGAAAATGCCATAGACTTCCTTTACGAACTATTTAATCAATGTTTTAACAACAGCATGGGTCCTGAAGTATGGTGTCGGGGCATTGTAACCCCGATACCCAAGTGTTGTACGTCTGATCCACGAGTGCCATTGAACTATAGGGGAATTACGCTTAGTTCCCATGTGTATAAAATATACTGTTCTATTTTAAATGATCGCCTTACATCGTGGGTAGAGGACAACAACCTTTTGTGTGATGAGCAAAACGGGTTTAGACCAGGTCGCAGTTGTCTCGACCACCTATCTACCATTACAAACATAATCAATACTAGAAAGAAATGCCGACAGCAAATGGTTGCATGTTTCGTAGATTTTAGTAAAGCTTATGACCGTATCATTAGAAATTTCCTCTGGAACAAAATTAGGAATTTCAACATACAAGGGAAAATGCTTGAGGCTTTGAAATCATTATATGTTGATTACAAATGTTGTGTTAGGGTCAACAACTTAAAGTCTGACTGGTTCAATGTTAAATGCGGGCTTAAGCAGGGATGTATTATATCACCTATCATGTTCAATATGTTTATAAACGATTTATCAGCTGAATTGAAAGGGACGGGTAAAGGTGTTAAGATCGGAGACGAAATTGTTACAATGTTAGCATACGCAGATGACATTGTGGTGCTGGCCGAATCAGCAGAAGAACTGCAGACATTGCTAAATGTTATCTGGAAATGGTGCAATGACTGGGGCATGTCTATTATCAAAGACAAAACTCAAATTGTACATTTTCGTAATCCATCGATATCTGAGACTACTTGCGATTTTCTACTAGGTGACCAAAGCATATGCATCGTAAATAAGTATAAATATTTAGATTTGACTTTAACTGAATATCTTGATTATAAGATGATGATAAAAACAGTAGCTACTACGGCGAATAGAGCTCTGGGTTTGTTAATGGCTAAGACAAAGGGTAATGAAGGAATGCCTTTTAACTATACGATGGTATGGTGCTCTCCATTATTAACTATGGTTCTGCTGTGTGGGGTACAAAGGAATATTCGGTCATAAATAGCATACATAATAGGGCCTGTCGTTTTTTCCTAGGTGTGGGTAAATATACCCCATCAGCAGCAGTACAGGGTGAAATGGGGTGGAAAACCCCGACTCATCAACAGTGGCTATCTGTTACTAGGCTCTTGTGTCGTTTGATCAATATGGATGTATCTAGAGTGACAAAACGTGAGTTTCTATGGATGATGGAAATGGCCGTAAGTGGGAAACGAAATTGGGGCTACGAAGTATACCATCGTTATAATGACTTAAATATGCATTATCTTACTAATATAAGAGACAATGTTAATGTAAAGGCTATAATAGAACACACAGATGTTTGTCTGTCTGTATTACAGGAACAGCAATGGCTTCATATTATAAATAGAGAAGAGGGCAGAAATGGTTGTAGAAATAAACTAAGAACTTATAAACAGTTAACAAAAACTGAGCATTATGTTAAGAAAATTATGCCTAGAAGTAATCGATCAGCACTTGCAAAATTTCGATGTGGCGTGGCACCAATCAGAATTGAAACTAGACGTTTTGAACTAAATTAACCCCCACCTGAAGCTAGGACGTGTTATAATTGCATGAACGAAATAGAAAATGAGTTTCACGTTTTAAGGAAATGCCCTTTATATTTTAACGAACCAAAAGAATTAATAGGCTACGCAACAATTAATGATCCAGCTTTTTCCAGTATGAATGATCAAGATAAATTTGTATATTTATTGAGTAATGACGATATAATAAGTAAAACTGCCAGCATCCTCCAAAAAATACTGCACACAAGATTACACAATACAACAAAATAATAGCACATGTTTATTAAATTAATACTGTTTTTATTTGTACATTTTTGTTTTTACAAGTCTCTCATAACTCTTTTTGAGTGGTCTTTGTATACAGTGCTAACTTTGAATGTAATATATTTATTTGTTTTGTATTTTAATGCATGTATACGTGGAGTGAGACTCTAATAAAATACTACTACTACTACTACTACTACTACTACTACTACTACTACTATACTACTACTACTACTACTACTACTACTACTACTACTACATAAGAACGCATAGCAGTAGTAGTAGTAGTAGTAGTAGTAGTAGTAGTAGTAGTAGTAGTAGTAAATGTGTGTGCGCTCGCGCGTGCGCGTGTGTGCACGCGTGCATGTGAATTCGTGCATGCGTATACGTGCGCCCGTGCATGCCTGAGTGCGTGTTTTTGTGCTTGTGCACGTATGTGCAAGTGGATGGTTTGGTCGATGCTGTGTTCCCTGTTGATGTGTTTATGTCCCCTAGGGTCGTACGGGCGCTACAGGACCTCGGGGGAAAGCGAAGGGAGAACCCGGAACAATGGTACGTCGTGGATAGGTGAATGTTTTCTAGGCAACCAGCGGTTTGACGATTGTCTGCAATGCTGACTAATAAGTCCCTGACAACTTACCAGTTTATATAATAGAAAAATAACACATGCGCTACGTAAATGCCATCTTAAACCATGTCTTTAATTATTACTCGTCGAATGTATATGTATATATATATATATATATATATACATATAAATAATATTCGAAGAGTAATATATGTATATGTATAATATATATATGTATGTAATAAATATATATATATATATGTGTGTGTGTGTGTATATTATAATTATAACAATAATAATAACCATAATAAATAGTCTACATTGACGGTATCTTATGTGTCATTCAGGGCGCAACGGGTCCGGTAGGGGAAAGGGGAGCAACTGGACCCGCTGGCAAAACGGGACAACCAACGGAAGGCTGCCCTAACGGTAAACACCGACACATGCGTATTCTGTCTTGGTAGTAGACAATCCAAATCTACTTAACACTACTTTGTTGTCATATCTTCGAAATATTTAGAGTGTGAACCAACTCTAATGGTCTTCGTTATTCAACAACATCAAACTATTTCTAAAAGTATTTGACATATTTTCATCTCAAGACCCTTTGTTATTTATCTGTATATTTCTAAAAGGTCTTTTTTACCTTTGCAGTGCAACTGTGTCCATTTATTTCGCATTAATGACATAAAGTGTCTTTCAGTGGATAAACGTTCCTACTCATTTGTATACTTTGCTTTACTGTGAACAAAACTGTTTCGATGAAAATATTGGAAAGAATTGTTGTTTCAGTTTTACAGGGTCCGGTCAAAATTATGTGAACATGATGAAGGTTATCTGGCACAACAAACTATACATATAGGATGTGACTACTAACAACACTTACACAACGTTTCTGATCCTGCCACCAGTCTGTACTGTTTGTGGAGTGCAGTGGCGCAGTGTGTAGAGCATCGGTCTCTCAAACCAGGGAATCCCAGTTCGAATCCTATGCTGCCGTGTCGAACTATGGGCAAGTTTGTTCACTGAACGTTGCTCCAAGTCACTCAGCTGTATGAATGAGTACCTGGCTATAGACAGAGGTGGATATGTGTGAGTGGCTCCGTCATTTGAAGAAGGTGTAATAACGACCAATGAATACTGACCAGTGTGATGATGATTCGATGCAGGGTTTCCGGGCACTATTACGCTTGTGTGGGATGCCCTTCTCACGCTCTGGCTCACCATCGCATCTGCCTACGTCGCCATAACCCATCATCAAGGCATGAAAAACTGACGATGAATTCCACCCCTCTGTGAAATCTTCCGGAAGAAAACTTCGAGAAACGTTATCAAGGAGGGAGAAAAGCACGACGAATGCATGAAAAATGGCTATGCCCATGTTATTAGATGTCGCTTGAAAGCTTGTTTGTACAACTAAGTACCAGTCATGTTCTATTATTTGTATTACTTTCACGTATTTATAGCTTACATGTAAACAACTAATCTATATAACCATGCAATTAATTTTGCTTGCAAATAACGAATCAGCCATGCGACATAATAATATAACACTTATTATAGATGTTTGCACCATAGGGGTGTTTGTCAAAACGAACTGTCCAGCGTTACGAAGCGTGACAGGAATGTGGCGTTCTTGAAAAATGTCAAACATAACGGAACGTACTTAATGAAGGCCTTTTAGATATTAGATTATTAGACAGTAACAAGTTCCATTCCTAGATATCCCAGAAAAGACTGATTGTTAGCGTCGTCGTTATTTGTAAATGGACAGTTGCTACGACAAACTTCACGGACATATTACGTAATTGTTGTCCTACCATTACTGATTGGTAGGTGTGTGACAGATCACGTTCTGTCGTACCAATGATCACTACAGGCATTTCTTCTCAGTGTATGGCTATGTAATAAACACATTGAATAAATTAATCTCCAGTCGCAGTCTGCTGCTGGATTTCATGTTAAAGTTTTGCATACCTACATTTGGTATCAAAATATCCGGAATGATAAGAAGAATAACACAAACACATATCTAATCAATACGTTTATTTGTGTAGGAAGCCAGAGACAAAACATTGAACCATATGTTGAAAAAGCCACTCCGGTTTCGCCGTCGACATCATGCAGAATGTACCATAATTACCTTAATACATAATCAACATCCATAATTAAGATATCAAACTAATCGCCATTCAATGACATACTGAACACTGAAACACTATATTAAAATAATACTAATCACCATACATTCATGAACCAAACATGTATCCCACCCCTACGTGTTGCGTGTTCGTGACATGAAGCTAATCGGACTAGATTTCATTACTTGTGTCATTTCCATTTTCCGTTGTATAGTAAACATGATTAACGAATGAGTACTGAATCAACGTCTACCACGAAAGAATAGTGACATATCTGATAAGATAATTTATGATAAAAAGTATTATCTAAACTATCAAGATGTCAAGCGTACATCGCAAACCAATATTCAAACGTGTTTTTCACATCACTGTTGGCAGATTGCCGTTTACGCCTTCTGTTGATATAGGCAGCAATGCATGGCATATGATGTCGCACATCAATTGCAATTATATCAGCATACACACCAGAGTAAGTTAAGTTGTATTGTATCAAGTATATATCTTTTATTTAATTCTTCTGCTTTTCGTTTCAATGACTGTCCACGACTTTAGGTCATTGCAACGCTAGCTCTCTTGTGCTTTTTGTGTGGTTTTTGACAACTAATAAACTCCTCTGTGATCTTGTTAAGTATTCATTTGCGGCCACGGAGACCTTGTCATGTTCGTCATTGTCCTGGGATTCGGGTGGCATTCCACTCATCCGTTTATTGGTAGCCAAATCACAGCTCTTCTGCAGGGTATACAAACGTCTACACTCATACGTGTTTTCAAATGCATCTGACACAGTTGTGTTTTCATATACACCTAACAAAAATAACGGTGTTGCCGTTTCTCAATAGCAACACTGGATGCAATAACTGACCTAACGCTTTGAAGTGCTGTCTGAGTATCCTTTTGGCAAATTACGTATCGATAAAAGTTGGTTAGTCATATGGACCCCGCCGTCCCAATGCAGCTTGTCTCTGCTATCCGTCACCGTTTATCCAGACTGATCACCTATATAAAAACCCCGAGAAAAGCGGTTAATGATATGTTGATATTCATGTTAATTGTGTATATAGAAGTGTTTTGAAAGTATGTATACCTATGCTACTTTAAATATCTTAACTGACGTGTTTCTTTATAATTACACCTGTGTGTAGAACAATACAAATAAATGGTTTTGTTATTCAGATGATTAAATACACAAAGCGTTGCGTTGGGTGAAATCCAGTCATTCATGTATCAAGGTAATAATATGATGTCGATGACGAAACCGAAATGGCTTTTTCAACAGACTGTTCAATGTTTTACCTCTGGCTTCCTAAAAAAAAAAATATATCAGTAAAATATGTGTTGCCGCTCATCGTTCCGTATATTTTGATACCAAATTTAGCTTCGTAACGCATTATCTACTATTTAATTATTTTTTTAATATCCAATTATGACAAAGCAGTCACTCAGATACCCTATTGGCCCGATCTTAAATCCAATATTCAGAATAAGACCAACTGATTTGAGAGTGTTGTCCTCTGGGTTATTATTCAGGAAGGTTTGAAGTTTAAAAAACACATGGCAACCAAAAATAGCATGATGTGTCCATTTCCACCCCCGTGCTCCCCGACTAAAATGGTAAAACTATTTTTGATAAAGATCAAACGTTTGATCGTGAATATCCGACGTGCCTTGTACTTGATGAAGATCTGAAGAGCCGTGTTAATTGTGACGATCCGGTGTAATGAATCGAGACACGTCCCGTGCCGAAAGTAAGCGCCTACCTTTTCCGTGCCAAAAATACGCGTTACACATTTGTGGTGCTAGTACTTCTTAAATTAAATATTTCAATTGTTACCTTGTGTTGTATAAACATGATAAAGTAATTTATAAATATAGCAAGTAAGAAATAAATAGCAAAATATCCGTCCCCTGAAGGGTACCATGGTGGTTGACAGTCGTGGTAGCAATATTTACTAAATTAATGTTAGAAAACACATAACATCGTTACATAAACACCATAACGCGCTCGCAGATACTCGTTGTGTGTTTCTTCAAAATGACGAAGGTCGGAGAGAATGTAAAGTTCTCGACCATCAATGGGCTCTATTCGGGAGATTTGTCAAATAAAACTCGTATTGCTATGCTATTGGCGTGAGGGTAGACATAACCTTTCATGATAAGCTGTAGACATAGACGAAGTATTTCCCAGGAGCGCGTGGTTCGAGCGATTGTTAGGTTGCGTTTTACGTATTACGCGCACACTACGTTTTACTTTCCGAACAATTGCTATACCGCATAAAAGGTAAAACATGTTGACATATATGGGTATCTTAAAACGATATAGGACTTTCGTCCTATTGTTGGGGTCGTAGATTAATCCATGAAAGTTTGGCTCTCGAGGTTCAGGACGTCTATGAGGAAAACCTTAACCTGCCCGCATAGTCAAGCTCGATTATCAGTAGATATTAATTTGTGATACTTCGTGCAATTAATTTCAAGAAATCCCAATAAAAAACACCAACAAGAAGAACAACATGTTTTTAGAATTACAAATACTAGAGGTTAAACGGCAGGTCAAATTATTAACTGCGGTTATGCGGGCATGCGCAGTACGCAAACGTCCGTTTTGGGCACGGGACTACATTCGTCCCGTTACACCTACGCGAAGACAAGGTGCCGCGACGTGTAAAACTGATGGGGATGAAAGAAAAATTATCGTGTCAACGAATGACGGTGAGACGTTATCCAGGTAGAACAAACGCCGGCACGACTATGCGTCTTTTCAACGAACAATTAAGTGCTGATATAAATTATAAGTATTATCTTATATATCATGTAATAGAAAATGCCAAGAATAAACACATGTAAAAGTACAAATAATTTTACTCAATATCTCATCAATAAAACTAATAAAACTAAACGTTTTTAAATTTGCAGAAATACAAGAAACATCCATATCCCAAAGTATCCATAACCTTCCCAACAAAAGCAGTTATGGCTTTGATGGAATAGCAAGTAAATTATTGAAATCTATCGAACCAGAAATAGTCAAACCCCTAACAGTATTGATAAAGCAAGTATTAAACACCTGAAAATTTAATAATCAACGAAAAATTGCAAAAATAATATATATATATATAAAATATCCTACATTATTGGCTAACTATAGACGTATATTTCTTTTACCAGTCATCTCAATGGTTATAGAAAACATTATCTATAACCAATTATTGATGTATCTCACAAACACAAATCTGTTATCCGATAATGTGGTACAACGTCCTGCACGGAAGTCACATTGGCTCTCTGGTAGAATGTCTTTGGCTACGTGTTGTACCAATCGATTTCGCATAATCCGAGCGAGTATTTTGCCAGCTATGTATAGTAGTGAGATGCCAGGGTGGTTGTCGCATATGGACCTGTCCCCCATTCGTTTGTAGATGTGAACAAACGATGAATCTTTTAAGTCTTGCGGGACGAATATCTACTGTCTCAGATGACATCGAAGAGTGGGACAATTCGTTTAGTGAACTTCATCCCTCCGTTTTTGTATATTTGCAGTTTTTCCACTTGATAGTTTTTAATCGCCTCAGTGGTTTCCTCGATGCTTGGGCGTGCGTCTAGTTCGTGGATGTCGGGATATTGTGTAACTTCATCGAGTGCGACTAATCAGATAGTTGATGGTCGATTTAGTACATCATTAATATGTTCACAACATCGATTCATAATTCCGCGTTGATCTGTAATGCGAGAGTGTGGCTCCACTCGACTGGTTCCCACATACTGTTTTAAGACCCTCGTAGAAACAAAACGTACATTCATATTGAGGTGTTTCTTGTGATGTCGACAGCAATGTTACAGGACTACTCCGCTGCAGTTTGCGAACAAGTCAGGTTGGAGCCAGCTTTGTTTAGGGAACTTTTTATATCCCCCTTCTCCATCTGGAGAGAGCAGTGGTGTCCTTGAAGATGGCTGCTCTGTGGCCTAGCAGGATAGAAGCATTATTGTGTGCTCCATATCAACGACAGAACGACATATACACTAGGGCCGTCATACGTGTATCGTCGTCCCTAAGCACTGCCAGAGGCATCCTCCACCTGTCCCCGTTGCCATATCCCCATCGACACAGGACTTGGTGGGGAGTAGTGTGAAGAAATGAGATAGAGAGAAGGAGCGTACTGCACCTGCGCCTAAAAGTTTAGGGTGCAGTAGGGTTGCGCAGATCTATCGGACACACTTGATCTATTCTCTCTCAATCTAGTGGCTCAGTCTGGCTAAGATAACTAGAGAGGGTGACGACTGCATGCAGTGGCCAACTGGTTTCCAATAAACGCCTATACAGTTACACTGTCCACGCTCTACCGGGTATATGTATCAACGCCTTCGAGGCCACATTGGTTCTTTCGCAAGAAGGATATCTATGCCCTCTCTGCCGGTAACGTCTTCAGGCACTAAAGGAGTAGGCTCCCCAGGATGGCCGCCGCTGTGTTTACGCGGCTACTTGGAGCCATATCTGCGAGTTGAGAGGTTTGTGTTGGAACAATGCTGCAAGCCACCCATCGAGGGAACGGCTGCCTGACATGCAAGGGTACTACCATCCCGTCCTCTCCACGTCATCCCCGTCATTATCATATGTATCCCATGTGTACGTATGTAGGTACGAATGTAAGTATATAAATATATATATATATATATATATATGTGTGTGTATGTATATATATATATATATATATATATACATACACACATACACATATATATATATATATACAAAAATATAAAAGGTAAGTAAAGGTAAGTTCTTATATAGCGCAGTATCCAGTCCTCAGGACTGCTCAAAGCCCTTTACACTTTAAACCCTGGCAGACCTTCTCAATCGAACATCATCTCGACTTCTCTGGGAAGCATCCAGCCACGCTGCAATTAATGCGCAAAGACTATTCGTACACAAATATCCACCAGTGTCTATAGCCAGGTACTCATTCATACAGCTGAGTGAACTGGAGCAACGTATAGTGAAAAAACTTGCCCAAGGTTCGACACCGACAATATATATATATATATATATATGTATACATACATACATACGTATATACATACTTAAATACGTACATATATACATACATAGATACGCACATACACACGTGCAAACTTACATACACACATAAACACATATAGATACATACATATATACATACGTTCATAAACATATATATCCGTACATGTATATATACATGCATGCATACATGCACTTGCAAATATACATACACACATATATACATACATACATACATACCTACATACTGTTCAACGTGTTCATGCCATTTGCGACATTAGTTGATAGTCCCTCATTTTTTTTTACATTTTGAGCCTGCATGTTATTACAAAATGGGCACCCTGAAATTATTATAGCGCAGACGCTGGATCGAAACACAGACTACAACTCTGGAATTCAAGGAACTATACACTCCGGTTGTCGCGTAATTGGAGAAGATTTTGGAGTGGTTTGGTGTTGATTGTTGCAAACCAGCAATCCGATTCTGGACATATGCATTGAACAAGAGAGCATTCCATTTACCAGAGCCAAGGCTCTTCTCTGCAGTGCACTCCTATTGGCCTTCCCCAGAGACTTCCCGCAGTTGAAGTGGGGGGTGACGATGTACTTGTAGTTTCTGCCACGAACATAGTGGCTTATGACATTGAGGTCATGCTTTGGTAAACCTATTGGAGATGCCAAGAATTGTTTAGCCCGGTGCAATGAGAGTTGCTACACCGCTGAGGACATACCCATACAAGATACAACAAGATACTTTATTGAATTTCTCAAAAGAGGATTTTGTCAAGTGGACTTTTATACGAGTACATGAAACATAGACATTCCCAGTAAAATTTATTAAAAAAAACTGTAACATTTCAAAATTTTCATACCCCCACCCGTACAGTGACGATAGTGGTAATGAGAAGGAGGATATATATAATTACATACATACATACATGCATGCATGCATGCATGCATACATACATACATACATACATACATACATACATACATACATACATACATGAATCATGCATGAATACAATTTCGCCTAACAATTTAGTAACGTGACAACAGTTATGCAATAAATATCAAATTTAAAATACCATGTTATCACAGTCGAAAGATCTTACGAATCATGCATTGCATGACATCACAGTTATGAACAATATTCTGCTGGCATAAATTTATCAAAAATATCCCCAATTATTAAAAGTATTGTGAAACATGCCATAGCATCCAATGGGCATAACTTATATATATATAGTTTATACATTATTAATCGGTGACTACTTAAGTATCAAATTAAATCATATATCATCTAAATCTTAAATTGGTTCAGTTCAAAATAACACTTAAACTTTATTAATGGACATTGAAACAAAACTCAGTGTCTTCAAATTCTTCACAGTGAAAGCTCTCGTGGCTGGTGGCAGTGTCTTATAGTACTGCGACACGATGACACAAATCACTCATGATTAGCAATCCCTTTTTATGACTCTCGTCTTATACAGCTGATTCAGTCGAGTCTGTCTCAATCCCACAACCTTACTTCCCCTATAAACAATACTGTTCAAATTGACTCTGTTCGTCATACTCAAAGTGCAAAACCCGCAAAGAAACTAATAAATGATGTCAATATAGATTTAATAAAGAACATCTGCAGAGTCTCAGGAATCACAACAAAGGATCTCAATCTGAACATACAGAACATTCTCTGATGAGATTTCGTTACAATGCAGTTAGTGATTGACTCAAAAGTGTCTTTATTATCCCAAAACAGCGTCAGTATATATATATATATATGTACGTATATATATATATATATATATATATATATACATGTATATATTGAGTATATATATATAAGTAGTATGTCGCGTTAAATACAATTGATGAGTGATTATGATCGAAACAAAAGCAGAAAAAGTAGTTCCGGTTCCCATGATAAAATATATGAAAAGTAGTTCCGGAATATATTTAGCTTCAATCAAAATTATTTATTTGTACCCCATGTTAAAAGAAAGGGGCTAAATCACATGTTAAAATATAGAAATGTCGGTGAATTTAGGCCTTGCTCCAGAAAGAATGCATGCATGCGTTTCTCGAAAGACCAAATTCAATATTAAAAGATAGGCTCGTTTGAGAGCTACTTTGAAAAGGGAAATTTTCTTATTTTAAAAGATAAGCTCATTTGTGAGCTACTTTTAACAGTTTGAGACAATAACAAAATATATCGAATAGCATTTGAACCTAAGTTGAGTCTTAGTCTAAAGACACAGCCCTTCTTTGGTTGATGACGACGTATCAGAAATGTGGTGTTATAATAAGGCATAATTTATAATAAAAGCATTATAAATTCAAAGGATGCCTATTTATCTGAACTACTGCATATGAAATGTAGTATACATACATGACTATGTCATAGCAGAACCTAAAGCCTCGTTTTTTCGAACAGGACGACCATCTTAGAATTAGACCCTTGGTATCATTTTCGTATGTATGTATGTATGTATGTATGTATGTATGTATGTATGTATGTATGTATGTATGTATGTATGTATGTATGTATGTATGTATGTATGTATGTATGTATGTAAGTATGTATGTATGTATGTATGTATATATGTATGTATGTATGTATGTATGTAAGTATGTAAGTATGTATGTATGTATGTATGTATGTATGTATGTATGTATGTATGTATGCATGTATGTATGTATGTATGTATGCATGTATATATGTGTGTATGTATGTATGTATATGTGTTTATGTGTGTATGTAAGTATGCATGTGTGTATGTACGTATGAATGTATGTATATATGTACGCATGTATGTATTTAAGTATGTATGTACGTATGTATGTATGTATGTATGTATATGTATATATATATATATATTATATATATATATATTTACATACGTACCTACATACATACACATGGGATACATATGATGGTGACGGGGATGACATGGAGAGGACGGGATGGTAGTACCCTTGCATGTCAGGCAGCTGCACCATCGATGGGTGGCTTACAGCATTGTTCCAACCCAAACCTCTCAACTCGCAGATATGGCTACAAGTATAGACCGCGGCGGCCATCCCCGGACAACAATCTCGGCTGGCTGGCTGGCTAAACTATGTGCGGGCTAGCTGCCGTAGGGCAGTGACCTGGGGACGCCTCCTCCTTTGGTGTCTGAAGACGTTACCGGCAGAAAAGGCATATATATCCTTCTTGCGAAAGAACCAATGTGGCCTCGAAGGCGGTGATGCATACACCCGGCAGAGCGTGGACAGTGCAAGGGTATAGACTTTTATTGGAAACCAGTTGGTCACTGCCTGCAGTCGACACCCTCTCTAGTTGTCTTAGCGAAACGGAGCCACTATATTAAGATAGAATAGATCAAGTGTGTCGGATAGATCTGCGTAAACCTACTCCACCCTAAGCTTTCAGGCGCAGGTGCAGAGACAGTACGCTCCTTCTTTCTATCTCCTCTCTTCACACTACTCTACACCAAGTCCTGTGGCGATGGGGAGATGGCAACGGGGACAGGTGGATGATGCCGCTGGCAGTCCTTAGTGACGACGATACACGTATGGCGGCCTTAGTGTAAATGTCGTTCTGTCGTTTATATGGAGCACACAATAATGCTCCTATCTTGCTAGGCCACAGAGCACCCGTCTTCAAGGACACCACTGCTCTCTCCAGATGGAAGAGGGGGATATAAAAAGTTCCCTAAACAAAGCTAGCTCCAACCAGACTTGTTCGCAAACAGCAGCGGAGTAGTCCTGTAACATTGCTGTCGACATCACAAGAAGCATCTCAATATGACTATGTGTTTTATTTCTACGAGGGTCTTAAATCAGTACGTGGGAACCAGTCGAGTGGAGCCACTCTCTCGCATTACAGATCAAAGCGAAATTCTGAAACGATTTGCTGAATATATTAATGATGTACTAAATCGACCATCAACTATCTCATAAGCCGCACTCGATGAAATTACACAATAGCCCGACACCCACGAACTGTACGCACGCCCAAGCATCGAGGAAACCACTGAGACGATTTAAAACTATCAAGTGGAAAAACTGCAAATATACAAACACGGATGGATGAAGTTCACTAAACGACATGTCCAACTCTTCGCTGTCATCTGAGACAGTAGATATCCGTCCCGCAAGACTTCAAAGATGTATCGTTTGTTCACATCTACAAACGAATGGGGGACAGGTCCACATGCGACAATCACCGTGGCATCTCACTACTATGCATAGCTGGCAAACTACTCGCCCGGATTATGCTAAACCGATTGGCACAACAGCTAGACAAAGACATTCTACCAGAGAGCCAATGTGGCTTCCGTGCCGGACGTTGTACCACAGGTATGGTTATCGGATAACAGATTTGTGTTTGTGAGATACATCAATAATTGGCAATTTTTTTATAACCTTTGAGATCACTGGTATAAGAGATATAGGTATAAATGTACTAGGGCGTTCTTTCTCTTAGTGGCGAAATTTCAGTTTGACCCCGTTCTTTGCAGTTTCTTTTAGCGGCGCTTAATTACGGTGCGACACCGTTTCTGCAGCGCGATGAAAAGGTGCTTGCCACGAGGTTGTGTGTCGTGAGAACATTTCTATTTGTTGGGATGATTTATGACTTAACGGGTGTGGACCGGGATGGTTACCTAAACAACAATATTACAACTGATGTTTAGCACGTACTAGTCATTTAATGATATTATTCGACCTAAATGTTGCGTTGTTATTATTAAGAGTGGTGATTCGATTTCGCTATAGATGTTGTGTTTCTCATAAACAAATGTTTGTGACTTGTGTGTAGGGAAATAGTTGGGATTGTGACAAGTTGCATTAATTCCATTTTCATACCTAGCCATTATTATATCTGTAAATTGTTAGATCACACTGCAGGCTGTTTATCTTTTGTAATCATTGTTGATACTGTGTGTAGTATGTACAACTGATATCATGACAGTTTAATATAAGCTGCTCCGTTGCCAATGGCAGTGCTCAATTATTTGCAATCGCAATATGTTTGGTAGAATACTGACATATTTCTTACTTTAGAAATATGGAAACATTTATAGTTGTGTCTTATGATCACTGTGTCCTTTGTTGTAAGACTGACACTTCTTTCTCTGAAGATATGGTGATTGTTCTGCTCCCTTACTTTGTGCCTAGAGGCTAGATGCGATACAGTTCACTGGGACGATGTTTGTGTTTTATTTACTTTTAAAACGATTGTGCTGACATTAGTATTATTGTTTGTGTTCGCAGATGACTCGCCTCTGCCGTCTCTTTGTTCGTATTGAAGTGAAAATGTAACACCAAACATGGTGAACGAACCTCAGTAAAGGGATTTGATTCCACATTAGTGCAGTTGACATTTGAGAAGTTTGGTGCACTAGAACATATAGTTAGCCAATAATGTAGGATCTTTTTGTTTATATATATATTATATATATTATTTTTGCAATTTTAAGTTGATCAGGACATATTTCCAGTGTTTAATATTTGGTTTACCAATACTGTTAGGGGTTTAACTATTTCTGGTTCGATAGATTTCAATAATTTACTTGATATTCCATCAAAGCCATAACTTTTTTTGTAGGGAAGGTTATGGATACTTTGGGATATGGATGTTTCTTGTATTTCTGCAAATTTAAAACATGTATTAGTTTTATTGATGAGATATTGAGTAAAAGTATTTGTACTTTTACATGTTATATTTTCTGCAAGCTTATGGCCTATTTGAGTAAAATAATGATTGAATTCATTGGCTGTGTCAAGCTTCTTCGTATAATGTTTCATTATTTTCTTGAATACGTGCTGGGAACTGTGCTGTGGGATTCTGTTTTGATGTAATTTCATTTATTGTTTGCCATGTGTTTGTTGTATTATATTTGTATTTATTAAAGAGTAACGCGTAGTGTATTATCTTTGTTTCTCGTATGCCCAGTTTGAGTATTGCATAGGCATGGTATATTTTCAAGTTAATGTAACGCATTTGATATTCTGCAGAAAGTTATTCAGTCATCTTCACTTGTTTGTATAAGTTGTATTTAAATTTAATAGACCTAATTAGATCTTTAGTTATCCAGTCAGATTTGTTGTGCCTATATTTATGAAATTTCACAAATTTAGTTTCCATGTGTTTCTTCTTGGCAGTTTCTATTACTTGATATATAAAACTATAATTATAATTGATATCAGCATTTCTGCTTCTGTCCATATTGTTATAAATATCTGATGTATTGATGTCATGTTTAACTTTTGCTACCGCTTCATTCGTTTCTGTGCGTATTTCCGTTATTTTTGTTGTTGACTGTTTATGTTCAGCTATATCCACAAAAATAAAGTAAGGTTGGTAGTCTGAAAATTACAGAAGAGCTCGGTCATGTATCTAATGCGGAAGAAGTAGACAAATGATATGCATAATGACATGTTTTGGTAAAAAGGTATCTAAATGTTTTCTTATAGACGATGTGTATTAGCGTAATAATTATTATTTCCATTTTCCACCTCATTTAACTATTTACAGCAACATGTGTAGCTGGGTATGAATTATTATTATTACTACATTTATTATTGTTAAGATGACATCGTTAATAATTTTGTTACAAAAGTAGCTCGTGTTTGCGACATTGTTTCCCTTATTAATCGTAATTACCTTGACCGTAGTACTGATATTAATTGTTTGTAAAATGACCACAAGGTCAAGTAAATATGGCTGTGTGTGTGTGTGTATATAGCACTACTTAAATTAATTGTTCGTTCAAAAGACGCATAGTCGTGACGGCGTTTGTTCTACCTGGATAACGTCTCACCGCCATTCGTTGCCAGGATATTTTTCTTTCATCCCCATCAGTTCTACACGTCGCGGCACATTGTCTTCGCATAGGTGTAACGAGATGAATGTAGTCCCGTGCCGGAAACGGACGTTTGCATACTGCGCATGCCCACACAACCGCAGTTAATAATTTGACCTGCCCTTTCTACATTTGACCTGCCTTGTAACCTCTAGTTTTTGCCATTCTAAAACTACGTTGTTCTTCTTGTTGGTATTGTTTTATTAAAATGTCCTGCAATAATTGCACAAAGTATCACTAATTAATATCTACTCATAATCGAGCTTCAACATGCGGGTAGGTTAATGTTTTCCTCATAGACGGCTTGAACCCCGAGCTCCAAACTCTCTTGGATTAATCTACGACCCCAACAATAATATATAAATCCTATATCTGTTTAAGGTATAGGATTTATATATAGATATATGTCAACATTTTGACCTTTTATGCGGTATAGCAGTAGTTCGGAACGTAAAACGTACTGTGCGCGTAATACACAAAACGTAACCTAACAATCGGTCGAACCATGCACGATTTGCAAATACTTCGTCTATGTCTACCCTCACGCCAATAACATATCAATACGAGTATTATTTGACAATTCTATACTATCACGACTAGAACCTATCCATGGACGAGAACTTCACATTCTCTCCGACCTTCGTCATTTTGAAGAAACAAACAACGAGTATCTGCGAGCGCGTTATGGTGTTTATGTAACGATGTTGTGTATTTTCTAACATTTAATAAATATTGCTGTTACGACTGTCAACTACCAAGGCACCCGTCAGGGGACGGGCATTTTGTCCGTTATTTCAATTTAATATGTTTATACAACATATTGTAGCAATTCAAATAGTGCACTTAAGAAGTACTAGCACCACAAATGTTAGCAGCAACGCGTATTTCTGGCACGGAACAGGTAGGCGCTTACTTTCGGCTCGGGACGTCTCTCGCCTCGTTACACCGGAACGTCACAATCAATACAGCACTTCGGAACTTCTTAAAATACAACGAACGTCGGATATTCGCGATCAACCGTTTGATCTTGATGAAAAATAGTTTTACCATTTTAGTGGGGAAGCACGGGGGTCGAAATTGACACCTCGTGCTATTTTTGGTTGCCATGCGTTTGTTTAAACTTCGAACCTTCTTGAATAATAATCCAGAGGGCAACTCTTTCAAATCAAATGGCCTCATTCAGAAAATTGGATTTAAATTCAGGCTAATAGGGTCTCTGAGAGGCTGAGTTTTGACAATTGGATATCTTAAAAAATAATAAGTAGACAATGCGTCACGAAGCTACGTTTGGTAACAAAATATCCGCAATGATGAGTGGAATAACAGCAACACATATCTTACCGATATATGTATTTTTTAGGAAGCCAGATATAAAACATTGATTCAATGTTTGAATAGCCTGTTAAAAAAGCCATTTCGGTTACGTCATCAACATCGTATTAAATGTACCCTAGTTACCTTAATACATACTAAACATCCGTGTATAATTTATGAAAATGATCATTCGCTCGCTTATTGAACAGTACTACACAATTTAACAATTTTGCTGAACAGCACACATTCATGTACCCAAACCTACCTCACCTCCCAAATTATGGCTTGACGTCAAGTTTTAACAACATCAGTGTAATACCTTAAATATTTGTTGTTACGAATTTGTGAAGCCTGCCGTATTCTTGTTTTCATGTACATGAAATACGCTACCAAATATCAATGATATATATAAGCGTACAAACCATTTTTAAATCTTACGCAAGCTGCCAGCGGAATGACGCCAAAAGGACTGGATTTCACGAAGTGCACCATTTCCAGTTTCTTTGTTCTAGTTAAGGTGATATTTAAGAATAAATATTGAAATACCATTTACTAATTAAAAGTATTGATCAATTACAGAAGAGATGTGTTGATAAGTGTATATTTAATCATCTGAATAACACAACCATAATTTTATTCGTATTGTTCAAAACTGGTGTATTTATAAAGAAACCCGTCAGTTAAGTTATTTAAATTAACATAGGTATAGGAACTTTCAAAACACTTCTATAAACATGATTAAGTTTCACAAATATTTTATATACGTAATTAACATGAATGCCAACATATCATTAATCGCTTTTCTCTGGGTTTTATTTACAATTGATTGATTTGGATGACCTGTGTCGGATAGAAGAGACAATCTGCATTGGGACGGCGGTATCACTAGGGCTAACCAACTTTGAATGATACGTAATTTGCCAAAAGGACACTCGGACCACACTTCACAGAGTTAGATCAGTTATTGCATTGAGTGTTGCTATTGAGAAATGGCAAGATCGTATTGCAAAGCAATTAGAAACATATTTTGGTGTCAGGTGTATTTGAAAACACGTCTCAGTGCAGACGTTGGTAAACCCTGCAGAATAGCTGTGGTTTCGTTAATAAACGGATGACTGGCATGCCTCCAGAAACCCAGGGCAATGACGAACCCGATAAGTGAATGTGACAGGAGAGAAAACGGCAGGGGAAAAGACAACAACCAGACAGGTGCAAACCAGAGAAGGAGCTACTCTGAGGCAGTGATTGAGGGGGCAATGAGGAAAGAGAGGGTGTTTATGGGCGACTCCATTATGAGAAAGACGGACAAGACACTAAGCGAGGGGAAGGACGTCGTTGTTTGTCTACCGGGGGCTAAGATAGAACATGTGACTGAAAGGGTAGAGAAGGTATTGGGGCATGGCAAGGGAGAGTCTATACTAGTACACGTAGGAACAAATAATGCAGACAGGGAGGGAACAACTGGGATAGTACAGACGTATAGCCATTTAGTGAGGAAGCTAAAGAAGACAAGAGTTGAACAGATTATTTTCTCAGGAATTTTGCCAGTAATGGGAGGAAGGGGGGCAACATATAGAAACTGCAAGAGAATGCCGATCAACGCATTAGTTGAGCAGATGTGTAAAGAAGAGGGGGTTGGATTCACAGATTTGTGGGGATACTTTGTTGGGAGGGAAGATATGTAGATGAGAGATGGCCTCCATCTTAAAGGAAAGGGGCAGCAGTTTTCCCAGAGAACCTGCTGCGATATGTTGACAGTGGAACAGGTTGCATCTATTTAAACTAGATTCGCAGGGGAGACTCATAGAGAAGTCTGAAACTGGACGCATAGATAAAGACAGCACAAATAAATCAGCAAAGAACAGTCTGGAAAACACTTCTGAAGCTGGATATTTAACAAGATTGCCACCCAGAGAATTAACTCTAGATGGCAGGTGGACAAGGAAGCCCTTTGGCTTATCGAGAGTCCAACCTTTTTATTTACATCTATCCAGCCCTTCTGAGGTATGTGTCGATTGAATTTTTAAGCATATTCACACTACTAGCACCCACACAATCATCAGATAATCTGTTCCATTCATTCACAGTCTTTTGTGAAAATGAGAACTTTCTTACGTCTAATCTACACTGCTCCTTTACTAATGTAACTTCACGTCCTCTAGTCTTTCTATCTTTCTTAACTGAAAAAAAAAAATTCTATCAATATTTTCAAAAATATTCAATATTTTAAATACTTCTATCTGATCTCCTCTCAATCTCCTGGTCTCTAGGGTTGTTAAACCACATTCTTTTAGGCGTTTTTCATAACTAAGATCCCTCAGTTTTTATTTCATTTTAGTCGCTCTCCTCTGTACTCTTTCTAGCATATCTATGTCCTTCTTGCGGTATGGCCTCCACGCTTGTGTACAATATTCTAAATGAGGCCTAGCTATTGTTTTGTACAGCGGTATTATTAGTTCTTTTTCTTTATATGCTATATTTCGCCTAATCAATCCAGGGATTTGATTTCGTTTTGAAGCTGCAATTCCACACTGCTCTGAAACCTTCATGTCAGCACTAATTGTCAGCCCTAAGTCTTTTTCTTTTACAGTAGTACTTAGTACAGTTCCCCCCATTGTATATTCTACATATTTGTTCTCATGTCCTGTGTGAAGGCATTTACATTTCCCAAAATTGAACAACATTTGCCACTTTTCAGACCATTTGATCAACCTGCCAAGATCATCTTGTAAATGATGTCTATCTCCATCACTTTTAATCCTTCTAAACACTTTTGTATCATTTGCAAATTTCAACACCTTGCTAACTATATCATCGTCCAAATCGTTTATATAAATGTGTTTGTTTAAATGCAAGGAGTATAGTAAACAAAATAAATGAACTGAACATTATGGTAGAAGATATTGACCCTCACATAATAGGTACAACGGAATCATGGACCACCACCGATATATCAGATGCCGAATTGGGACTGACAGGATATGTAATGTCTAGGAAAGGTAGAATAGGAAGAAAGGGAGGTGGAGTTATTTTATACAGTAAAGAATCTATCCAAGCTTATGAAATAAAATTAGAAAGAGAAGCAGATTGCGAAGAAGCTATATGGTGTAACATAGTTACAGGAAACTCAACGTTAACAGTTGGGTTAGTTTATCGAAGTCCAAACATAAGCATAGAAGAGAATGAAAAAATACAAAACGCTATAAGGGAAATAAGCAAACGGGACTGTATCATTATGGGGGATTTTAACCATGGGCATATACAATGAAAATCTCTACAGAGTATGGGGAGTGAGGACCACAAGTTTTTAGTTTTAGTACAAGATACTTTCCTTTCTCAACATGTGGTAGAACCAACCAGAGGTGAGAATGTGTTAGACAGTGTTGTCCTCACAGACTGGATTAGTTGACAATGTCAAGATATGTGAGCCACTGGGGATGAGCGATCACAAGCAGATACATTTTACCATCAAAGTAAAATCAGAAAGGAATAGTAAAAAGCACTATTGGAGAAATATCCACAAAGGAAGGTATAAGGACATGAGGAAATATTTAGAAAATATAGACTGGAATAACACACTGAAGCATAAGACAGCAACAGAATGCTAGAAAATCTTAATGAGTGAACTTAATTTCTTAGTCGATAAATTTGTACCCTTAAAAAAACAAGGGAAACGGCCCAAAAAGAAACACTTATCGAAAGAAGCCATTAGAAAAATTAAGTATAAACAAATGATGTGGATGTCATATAGATGTACTGGAAATGATGAAGACTACAACATTTATAAAGAACCACTTATCCAAGCTACAGCTGAAATTAGAAATTCAAAGAGAAGCTATGAAATTAGCTAGTAATATAAAACATGACAGCAATAGTTTTTATGCGTATGTTCGAAGCAAACAGAAAGTTCAGGATAAGGTCGGTCCTCTAGAAGATAGTGCTGGAAATATAGTATCAGAGGGATTCGTAATAGCAGAAGACCTGAATGAGTATTTTAGTTCAGTGTTTACCAGGGAAGATATTATTTCACTGCCTGTACCAGAGGCTAAGTTCAGGGGGGCAGATTCAGACTATTTAGGACAGTTAATTGTAAACCCGAAAATGGTAGCTACGAATATGAGGGCTGTGAAGGATAATAAATCACCTGGAGTGGAAGGGATTCCGCCCAAACTACTAATGGAAATTGTAGAACAAATTATCGTACCGCTTGCTACAGTTTTTAATGTGTCATTAGAAGAGGGAGTGGTTCCTTTAGAATGGAAAGAGGCAAACATTATACCGTTATTTAAAAAAGGTTCGAGAAACAAGTCAGAGAACTATAGACCAGTGAGTTTAACATCAGTGATTTGCAAATTATTAGAAATACTAATTAAAGATCACATGGTGGATTTTCTTGTTAAACATAACTTGATAAATCCATCTCAACATGGGTTTTTAAAAGCGAGGTCATGCTTAACAACTATGTTTTTTTTTTTTGGAAGACATCACTAAGTGGGTAGATGAGGGATCACCAGTAGATATCATGTACTTAGATTTTCAAAAAACTTTCGACAAAGTACCACATCAAAGACTACTGCTTAAACTAAAGGACCATAGCATAGGAAATGTTATAATAAACTGGATAGAAAAATGCGTACGTCCGTGTGTGTACGCGTACGTGCGTGCGTTTGTGTATTTGTGCGTGCCCGCGCGGGGGTTCTTGTGCGTGCATGCGTTGTGTGAATGTGTGCGCGAGCGTATTGAGTGGGCAGAGTCGGATCTTCTTCACAACTCCGCTTTCGTATCCTGACATCGGAAGGCGGGAGAAGGGATCCAAAGGGAACCCCTGGATCTGCCTATGGTTGACTGTGTCTTTCGGAAGAGCCATTCCACGTGGTGTTCTTACGAACATGGAAGGTACACATTATGAGTATTATAGAGCCTTCAGGGAAATGGTTTCTTCATTTGTAGTTGGCTGGCAAACCCATCATTCTGATCATGGAGTAAGCATAGCAAGTCCCAACACTACATAATTAGTATATTGAAGCAGTTGGGGCTATATTTGTGTTTATGAGCTCATGACATTAAAACACTTGTGATTGCCACTGACATTGCGTTTACAACTATCAGCTTGATATTAACAGCAAAACTAGCTAGTTTTCGTTTGTAATGGCTAGCCAAGAAAGTACTAGATACATTTGTTGATATATTCAGTACATCGCGGTTTGTCTATGTCACAATCAACATTTTGTACGCTTTATATAAAGAAACACTTTTGTGGCCAGAATTTCAACAAAATACGCTACGGAATGCATGATTGCATTATGTGTTCGGCATCCATTTTTATGGTTTGACGGAGCTACGTGATGAATAGGTCAGTTATCCCACTGAAGCCACGCAATCCTACAATCTGTGTACAGTTATTATTCAAATAAAACGGGTACCCTTTTTTGATGACTTGCCGCCGATCTACAGTTGCGTATTTACCAAATCTTACAAATCTTATCTTCAATAAAATCATCCGGATTCAGCCATCTTAAATATGCTTACAATTCGCTCACGCACACCTATTCGTGACAAAAGTGCAGTAGTCTGCATATGTACAGTTTCCATGTTCATGAACAATTTGTATGTTGAAAGAGTCCTCAGTGTGTACCATCTCAAAACGATAGACACTTTGTTCGTATACCAGGATCCCGGTAGTGAAATAGTGATTTATTTCTAGTAGCTTATAACTGAAATCCACGTTTTCCTTATCGGTATATTCTTGTATGCAATCGTATCCAGTCACTAAGACTACAGTTAAGCCAACAACGCCGTTCGAAAATGCATAGAAACATTTTGTGGTGTTATTGTCCGAGCAGCATCAATCAATGTGTCTGCTGAACTCGCAGTGTAATTTTACGCGTCAGATTCGTTTCGCTTCAGCTTCTTCAGTCCTTGTCGATGGCTGAAGACGACGAAGGTTGAGAGCACGACGAACCAGACAGTGAGACCAAACTCCCATAACGGCTTTATGAAGTTCATCGGACAATCTGCCAAAAACGAACATATACAACGAGTAAAGAATCGGAATCGGAACCGAATTTATTTGACCCAACGTTATATAACAGAATATCCTTGCAGTAGGCAGTTTTAAAAATGTTTTTTTATAACGAGTTCTAACTTCTAAGTGTAAAGGCATTTCACGTAATTGAAAAAATAGAATGCCACTAACTATGTAGCCATTGGCAAACAAACAGAATCTATGAATCTGTACAATATGCTAACGGCTAATTATAAAAAACACACATATTAAAATGGGTCAGGGAGATTGCTACAAAGACCATATTCGACCGCTAGTGCCTCAAACTAAGTCAATGAATACCATCAAACACAACTGCATCAATTTTATATAAACAGTTACTTAAGAAAGTGTTATTTTATTAGTCCAGACGTTTGTAAAATATTTTGTTTAATGCATAGCAACATACAAATTAACACAATAATAATTATACAAATAACATATATCATGGAGATGCAAATATTAAAGTTGCATTCCATGATCGTCCATCATTTAAATATACATTTCCAGTGATCCACTATGCCTCATACACAATGCATATAGCTTTCATAAACTGCATATACATTTGTTTCACATAACATGCAATTTTATTATAAAATAGTACAAACGATTATACGTATTATATCCGCGTGCCATACGTTTATTATTCATTCTGGCCGCACAGGGCCACCTTTAGTTATACAAAAGCATCATGTATCGAATAAAATACCAAATGGCAAAGTGACATATATGGTAGCAAGTATCATAAAATATGTAAATATTCTTCGTGTTGTACATGCACTTTCTTAAAGACAATTTAAAATGGTAACTTAACTCAAACTGCAACTTTGACATCGAACCAAGCACAGTATGCTGGCCAAATGTGGTCGTGAAGCCACACTACTAGACACTACTATTACAAGACAAATTGAAGGGTTTTTACATTTGCCCTCGGTGCAATGCCACTTTAGACATGTGTTAACCACTTAAGTGCCTTTCATGTGACTCGCACGTGTGGAAAACAAACAAACACAAACCCTACAGGTCGCCCTGATACGATGACGTAATTGTGTAATTTTACAAGAACTGTGTGCCCGCCATTTATTCATGTTTCATTTATGTGAAAGGGAAGCCCTAAATGCGCACAATGCAATGTAACCTAGCTGTTAGTCTCACGGGTAGGCTAATACATGATACATAATGCACAGTATAAATAACTTTGTTCAGTTTGTATTATTAAAACATTTTTTTAGTATTTGGTCTTTTATATTCTACATGGGTAAATGCACACGGTATCGCGTATACTATAGTCAACTTGCATTACAAATGCAACTCCGCAATGTGTGGCCTTCTATTGTTTTAAATTGTTACACTGTTCCGATTACAGTCACTTGCCAAAACTGCTAATAATACGGACACGTGTAATTCGTACGTTGTATATATCAGAAGTCGTACAGTCTCTATTATAAATCATGGCTTTGCGATCCTCATTTTATTTATTTGTTAATACTAGAATAAATGTGGGAAGTACAATTCACACCAAGTTGCCTTTAATAAATTCTAAACAAGTTTCGCAATTTGAATATTTGGACCACGAAATGTTTAAATTATAAAACAAAAATACTTTGTTGCACACATACACGCTCTCTTGGCAATAATATTTTATGTTGCTGTGCAAACAGCATGGCGTTTTAACGATTGGCGAGATCGCGACGTTCCTACATTCAAGACAACTCACTCACCGAATATACTACTAATAGTTAACATGCTTTGTAACAGTATTGCACAGACGTATTTTAACTAAACACTTAAATACGACAAAAAGTTATTTACCTGCAGGGCAGTCTTTCCCAGAAGGCCCCACGGGACCTGTAACTCCAACTGTTCCGTTTGTGCCCATCTGCCCAACGGGGCCCTGGTGGATGAAACATATTGCATTTTAATTAATACATATATTGAATGTCGGCACAAACGCGTGCGGAAACCCTGTTGAATAAAACGTGTTTTATTTAAATGAATGAACATGTTGATTGTTCACACACTACCTTTTACGTAGAGCAGAGACGGCTCTTGAGACGATCAGTTGTAAGAATGTAGTTGCCTTTAAATGCTATCTCGTATTTGAATCCATGCATGGAACACATACACCAGAGACACACAGCACAGACAGAGATTTGCACACACACACACACACACACACACACACACACACACACACACACACACACACACACACACACACACACACACACACACACACACACACACACACACACACACACACACACACACACAAACACACACACACACACACACACACACACACACACAATACTACATACACACAAACATTACACACACGCACACACACCCCCACACACACACACACACAAACATAATAATAATACACAAACACACAAAAACACAAACACACACACACATACACACACATGAACACGCACCAGTACCCGAACACGCACACGCACCCGCACACGCACACGCACACACACATACACACACACACACACACACACACGCACCAAACACTAAGCCTACATATGTACCCTGTTAGATCATTTACCTAATCTCGTTCAGTTGATCTATGATACAGGACTCACCTTAGAACCGGTAGGCCCTTTAGTATAACCCCTGGGCCCTGTTGGTCCCGTAGCGCCCTGAAGCCAAACGTAACTAGAATTAACTGCATGGTTAGCATCAACCTTGTGATTGTGTTTCTAGTTTTCTTTTAAATATCTTACATAGCACACTGTATTTTCCACTACAATGGTCCACAATGTTGTACCGATGACTTCCAGCAACCAATGCCCCATTTTACAGCAACGTGCCGGACAACATTCCATGCGAACTTCGTCTTCGCTACTATTTGCCAGTAAAAATTAAGTGGCAATAAAATCCGACATGCCACACTGAACACATTCCTAGCAAGCAACACAGAACATTTTATTATGGGAAGAAGATTGGGATATTGCCATTTGAAAAATGACACGCTTCAAATGGAAACATCCGGATAACGTGGACTTACGTAATTTCGAATATTCATCACTCTAGCATAAATTCGAATGAACAAGTCATAGAGATAAAAGTGTAACCATGTTAAGCATGGCGATATTGTTCTTGCAACTATTTGAGTGACGGCACGTGACCTACTTAAACCACCTGCTTTTGATATTTGCAACATCCAAATATTAATAAGCTAACTCGGGAGGCACAATAATTGTAATCTATTCCAGGTGCCATGGTTCAGTAGCCTACTTCTATATTAATTATCTACCTTGTAATATTGGAGTTTGATACGCCAACTGACGAAAAGGTAGTTTAATCTCATATACTAGTTTCAGTTGACAAATTGAGTGGTCTTGATTTAGCCAGGTGAATAAAACCCTTACTTTGCTGCAGCTTGTCCCATAGTGAGGGATGAATGGATGTAAGGTAGGATATGTGTACCAGTGAAGTAATACGACATTGTGGAATGCTGGAACAACCAGCAAATTCTGAATTAAATTTAGACGCTTCATTAGTACTGCGTTATCTATACCGCGAACCCTTTGCGCGTGATTCGTTGCACGAATGCAGACTGTCCAACCTCTGACCAGGCACAAGAACCCCCGAGTCAGTACACTCACGCAAATCGCTACTGTCGCCCACCGATCATTGTTTTTATTGAATTAATATTGATGCAATAGGCCAGCGCAGCCAGCATGAGCAGCAAGACAGTCACACAGCACGGTGCATGCAGCCTGCTATATGTTTGTGATGAAGGCGTTATATTGAAGTTGTTACGCCACTATCTACAAAATGTATGTACAGGAAATGACAATGATGAAATAGGTCAGTGCAGTCGGCATGAACAGCAAGACAATAACACAGCACGGCGCAAACAGCCACAGTTATTATTCCACTGTATAAACATATTATGTACAGCAATAAAGTTCAAGAACCACAGTAGGAAATAAAACATTACTTTGAGTATATCATTTGAACCATTTGTTAAGCGTCAGTATTTCATGAGAGGGCTTAAAAAGCGTGACAGTCATCATCAACATTAATATTCAGAGTGAGAAGAGATGCGATGGTACTATGCTCAAGGTGGCAACGTCCCTCCAAGTCAATCTTGCGAACCATTGAAAAGCAACGTTCACTGCCTCTAATTTCGTGGAGTTTGGCCCAGAAATCATCAACATCATTTGTCTTGCGGGAGGTCAGCCATTACGAAGTCAACCTCTTCTGTCCTCAGCTGGTCCAACTTATCCGCCAGTTGACTCTGAGAGAGTTGCTTTGCCAGCCGAACGACAGCATTGGGCAAATCCTAGTAAGACAGCCGCTCCACGGTGTTCCGAACCCGAAGTCAGACAGGACAGTCGATTGTAATGGGAATTTATTGATCAATGTTTTCACATATATAGAGTAGACCTGAAGAATATGATCACAGAATGCCGAGATTAGGTGCTTCCTATCGTCTAACATCTCCGCAGCCAGTGTACGGGTCGCCTCGCCAACATCCAGATCGTCATCCATCAGCTGAATGTCGAGGTCCTCATACTCGGTAGCCGTGATGTCAGCCAGCTTGATTCAGTCAGCAGTGACGAAGAATCGAAGCATCCGTTTCGTCAACTTCTTCATCTCCGGATGAAGAAGCAAATGTGTGGTCGTGGTGTTTGTGGCCTGGAAAGCCACGTTGAATGCGTTCACAGTGGGAGCAGAAAGTTGATGAAGAGTATATAAAACTTGACATTACGGCATAGCTGGACCTTGATAGATTTCACACGTCCTCGCTTCTCTGCTTCCGGATGGCTCGTGAAGTAGGACACCAGGGCTGACCAACACGAAAAGCTAGGTTGTGCTCTGCTACAAATGGCACAAACAGTGTTTCATTTCGCATAACTTGCAGTTTTTGTTCCTCTGCTTTGTCTCGGGCCACTTTAGCAGTTCTTGTATCGCCAAATCCGAAGTCGCGGACGGATTTCCCCTATTTTTGGCGCGGACACAGCCGATATATGTTTTGCTGTGCCAAAATGCTTGGAGACGTTTGCTTCTCCATGGCTCACATAAATATTCAGCTAACAGAGGGAGCAGAAAGCAGAAATCGATCGTTTCGCTTATTCCCGGTGTTTTTCGCGCAATTCATCGAGTTTCGCCGGTTTTTGCCCGAAAATCGGGAAAATCCGGGTCACGACCATTGGAAGGCCGGGACTCGGGACCCAGAGCACAAAATCGGGACTGTCCGGACCAATTCGGGACGGTTGGACAGTCTGCGAATGTCTTCATTTATCAGTGTTGATTTGAAGGTTTCAGAGCAGTGCGGAATTGCAGCTGCGTAAGGAAATCAAATCCTTTCATTAATTAGGCGAAAACTATCGTATAAAGTAAAGGAACTAAAAATACCGCTGTACAAAACAATAGTTAGGCCTAATTTAGAATATCCTACACAAGCGTGGAGGTCATACAGCAAGAAGGACAGAGTTATACTAGAAAAAGTACAGAGGAGAGCGACTAATATGATACCAAAACTGAAGGATCTTAGTTACAAAATACGCCTAAAAGAATGTGGTTTAACAACACTAGATACAAGACTGGGAGGAGATCAGATAGAAGTTTTTAAAATATTGAATGGATATGAAAATATTGATGAAAACTGTGTTTCTAAATTAAGAAAGATAGAAGGACTAGAGGACATAAATTTGAATTAGTATAGGAGCAGCGTAGATTACATATAACAATGTTTTAATTTTCACACAAAGGAGTGTAAATGAATGAAACACATTATCTGCTGAGTTGGTGGATGTCAGTAGCGTGAATATATTTAAAAATTAAATCGATACATACCTCAGAAGGGCGGGATACACATATATAAAAAGGGGTCGATTCTCGATAAGCGAAACGGTTTCATTGTCCACCTGCCATCTAGAGTTAATTTTATAGGTGGCAAATTTGTTAAATATTGTTAAATCTGCGCGTACAATGCCGTATTTACTGTTTCTCCACTACGTCCTGTGATTCCGGTTGGACCTATTCTACCCTATTATAACACACAGAAAATTATGTTAGTATTTGTTTCTTCTGATCGCATTATTTCAATGGGTGATTCGGCAAACACTTAGCACAAAATATGTGTATTCTGACGTAGAGTTTGATGAAAAAAATTCAGTCTCAAACAGCATTGCCTTGTTGAATTTCTAATTGATTTCATTGTCGATGAACGCTGTATATGTATAATTATATAAATAAGTAAATATATATATTTATATATATATATAATTATATATAACTATATATATATATATTTATATAATTATAGTTATATATATATAGTATATAATTATAATTATCGTGAGGGCGTGTGTGTGCGTGTGTGTGTGTGTGTGTGTGTGTGTGTGTGTGTGTGTGTGTGTGTGTGTGTGTGTGTGTGTGTGTGTGTGTGTGTGTGTGTGTGTATGTGTGTGTGTATGTGTGTGTGTGTGTGTTTGTGTCTGGATGTTCCTGTGTGTGTGCATGCGTGTGCGTGCGTGCATGTGCGTGTGAATATAATTGTTTACAATATAATAAAGAAATATATTGATCGTGGTTCACTGGTTATAATATTAAATGTGTTAGTGACTGGCAATACTGTAAAGTGTTTTTTTGGAAAATCGCAATGGTTCAAATAATGTGTCCTTTTTTTTTGGTTAACGGGATTTTTTATTTTCAGATAACAAGATTTTGTGGTTGACCTTAACGTAGTTTTGTTTTCCCAAGGACAACGTCAAAACAGTGTTTGTTTTGTTATAAAATCAAAGACAATAGCATGCGAATTAATATATACGTACAAACCGTCCTGGATCACCAGTCCTGCCTGTCTGTCCGCTGCCACCATTGCTACCTTGTGGGCCCTAAAACGTGAAATAGAAAGTGTAAAGTGCAAAAGGGAAATTCTGAAGGTTGACCCCAACCGCCCGCAAATGTTCCGACGCCCGCTTCCATAATCGGCCGGTTCCCTTTTTGCAGTTTTGTCAAAGCGTGGAAATGGCTGTAGGAAAAAGATTGGGAGGAGAGGAGATAGAAGTTTTTAAAATATTGGATGGTTGTGAAAATATTGATGGAAACTGTGTTTCTAAATTAAAAAAGATAGAAGGACTAGATGACATAAACTTGAATTAGTATAGGAGCAGCGTAGACTACATATAGCAATGTTCTTATTTTCACAAAGGAGTGTAAATGAATGAAACACATTATCAGCCGAGTGTGTGGATGTTAGTAGCGTGAATATGTTTAAAAATAAAATCGATACATACCTCAGAAGGGCGGGATACACATATATAAAAAGGGGTCGATTCTCGATAAGCGAAACGGTTTCATTGTCCACCTGCCATCTAGAGTTAATTTTATAGGTGGCAAATTTGTTAAGGGGAGACTTGGGTCTAAACGTATGTTATTTTATAACTTCATTGTTACTTACTCTACTGAGCTGAAACTTTCACAGATTGATAGTCCACCTAACTGGAAGGCCTGACATTTTTTTAAACATTTTACGGGGGGATTTTCCCACGGTACGGCAGTCATCTTGGATTTAATGCATGCGTTGAAATATCTTGGTAACTGCTGGTCATACATTACTCAAATTTGGTGGGTAGTTACTCCATATAACCCTAAGTGTAACCAGCAAGCTACATTTTGTATTTAAAAAAACTTTTTTTTAATGATTTTTCAAAAAAAAAATTGTATTTGTTCCCGACATTTGTTTACTAGCGACTCGTTTTTATTAAAAAACATGCCTTGCTTTTGAAAAAGTAGCTTGCTGATTACCAAGGGCATACTGTCAAAAAACATTGTAGCAAGTTTCAAGCAAATCTGTCAAGCGGTTACTCAGATAAATAAACAAGAAGACAGCTGGTGTGAGTGAAATCATGTTTCTGAGAAAATCGCGTTCAAAGTTTAGTTACACTTGTACACACTTTTTAACATCTGAAAAGCAACCTAAGTGATTGAAACTTTGTACACATGTTATTCAATGTATAATCTATCAAATGGCATAGTTCAAAGTGATTTGAACAGCATAATAATGTCAAACAAAGCAATGTAGCAAAAACATTACAGAACAGGAAACCGTATTTGTAAAATAGCACATAATTCCAACATTTATACAGATAAAGTTCACAGGAGCACAGATAAAGTTCACTGGAGCTCAAATAAAGTTCACTGGAGCTCAGATAAAGTTCATTGTAACCTAAATAAAGTTCACTGAAGAAAACCACGGCAGGTTCGCGACAGCAACATGGCGCAGCGTACAAGTACAGTCGACAGATCTGCACCAGTATCTCCATCCTAATCTGGGAAGTGTGAGACCCCCATTTCATCCAGAAGATCCGTGTAGCCAAACTTCCGCTCAGTCGCAGCATCCGGGAAGTGTGGGACCCCCATCTCATCCAGAAGATCCGTGTAGCCAAACTTCCGCTCAGTCACAGACAGTCTGAGACGGATCGGGTGACACTGACAGCCAAATTGACACTAAGAAACAAGTACACAATACCAATGTATTTCATGAACACAAGTATTACTAACAATAAAAGCCCCTCCCAGTATTATAGGTCTGTGACTGTAGTTTATGTTGCGCCTTTTGTTTATTTTATTAGTACTGAATTATATACAGTGTAACTATATGTCACAAAGGGACATACCAAGGCAAGTTGTACTAATATAAACCATAATTCCATAGAATAATTTACAAAGTATAACTGCCATCCCTAAAACAACATAATATGAGCATGTATATAATTGTCACTATTATTTTATGTCAACTATACTGGTTCTGGCGTGCCTGGATAGCCCCTGGACGGCTGAACATCAACAAGACAACGAATATAAAATTATAGGCAAACGTCAAATAATGTCTTGATACTGGGTTCAAAGACAAACTGTGGAGACAACATGAATATATCTGTATTATTTACACTGTCAGTGTTATCGAGAACATATAAAACACAGAAATTGTCCTTACTCTGGGTGCAATTGACACAGTCACTGCCCTGAGGCTGGGCCTGTCATCGTGGTCGGACCCGAAGACGTCGTCGTCACATATTCAACAACAAATTCAACTTGCATAGTCTTTCTTTTACGTGCTAACTGCAGCTGCGCAATATTGCGTCGCTTCGCGGCACGGAAACCACTCACTCACTTTCGACCAAACGGCATAATGTCGTTTTAGAAAGCTAAAGACACGCGGAGAATAAAATGTCAATCCTATCGAATGTAGCTGGTATTATAAGCTGACGTCATAGGTTGGACGTATTACAACCAATCAGAACATTTTACTTGACGGAATCAGAGGATTCCGTCATCACGTGATGCTGCCTGACCAATCGTTGTAGGGTTACCCATTCCTTTGCACCGAAGTGGCAAGAGAGGCGGTCGTTTATAGGCTGGATTATTCAGGCAGCAGCGGTTCCATCTTAAAACAGTTTATACCATCATACAGAGCGAAAACAGGGCTTTCCCATGATATGCGCCATGATGGAATGGCAGTATTTTTCGCGACGCAATCAATCGCCGAAAATTGCATAATGTTCAATTATTCACGCTTCGTTTGACAAAAACAAAGATTTAGCAATGATAGGCATCACACAAAATGCATGTTTTGTGACATAAACAGGTTTATTTCGGTGGTATAACGTATATGAATGGGAAGTTGAGTAATTTTTATACATAGAAATGTCAATAACTCAAAACTCATTTTATTTTGAAAAATCCGTAAATTTCGACCCGAGCCTCCCCTTAAATATTGTTAAATCTGCGCGTACAATGCCGTACTTACTGTTTTTCCACTACGTCCTGTGATTCCGGTTGGACCTATTCTACCCTATTATAACACACAGAAAATTATGTTAGTATTTGTTTCTTCTGATCGCATTATTTCAATGGGTGATTCGGCAAATACTTAGCACAAAATATGTGTATTCTGACGTAGAGTTTGATGAAAAAAATTCAGTCTCAAACAGCATTGCCTTGTTGAATTTCTAATTGATTTCATTGTCGATGAACGCTGTATATGTATAATTATATAAATATGTAAATATATATATTTATATATATATACATAATTATTTATAACTATATATATATATATATATTTATATAATTATAGTTATATATATATAGTATATAATTATAATTATCGTGAGGGCGTGTGTATGTGTGTGTGTGTGTGTATGTGTGTGTGTGTGTGAATGTGTGTGTGTGTGTGTGTGTAGGTGTGTGTGTATGTGTGTGTGTATGTGTGTGTATATGTGTGTGTGTTTGTGTCTGGATGTTCATGTGTGTGTGCATGCGTGTGCGTGCGTGCATGTGCGTGTGAATATAATTGTTTACAATATAATAAAGAAATATATTGATCGTGGTTCACTGGTTATAATATTAAATGTGTTAGTGACTGGCAATACTGCAAAGGTTTTTTTTGGAAAATCGCAATGGTTCAAATAATGTGTCCTTTTGTTTTTGGTTAACGGGATTTATTATTTTCAGATAACATGATTTTGTGGTTGACCTTAACGTAGTTTTGTTTTCCCAAGGACAACGTCAAAACAATGTTTGTTTTGTTATAAAATCAAAGACAATAGCATGCGAATTAATATATACGTACAAACCAGCCTTGATCACCAGTCCTGCCTGTCTGTCCGCTGCCACCAGTGCTACCTTGTGGGCCCTAAAACGTGAAATAGAAAGTGTAAAGTGCAAAAGGGAAATTCTGAAGGTTGACCCCAACCGACCGCAAATGTTCCGACGCCCGCTTCCATAATCGGCCGGTTCCCTTTTTGCAGTTTTTTCAAAGCGTGGAAATGGCTGTAGGAAAAAGATTGGGAGGAGATGAGATAGAAGTTTTTAAAATATTGAATGGTTGTGAAAATATTGATGGAAACTGTGTTTCTAAATAAAAAAGATAGAAGGACTAGAGGACATTAACTTGAATTAGTATAGGAGCAGCGTAGACTACATATAGCAATGTTCTTTTTTTCACAAAGGAGTGTAAATGAATGAAACACATTATCAGCCGTGTGTGTGGATGTTAGTAGCGTGAATATGTTTAAAAATAAAATCGATACATACCTCAGAAGGGCGGGATACACATATATAAAAAGGGGCCGATTCTCGATAAGCGAAACGGTTTCATTGTCCACCTGCCATCTAGAGTTAATTTTATAGGTGGCAAATTTGTTAAATATTGTTAAATCTGCGCGTACAATGCCGTACTTACTGTTTCTCCACTACGTCCTGTGATTCCGGTTGGACCTATTCTACCCTATTATAACACACATAAAATTATGTTAGTATTTGTTTCTTCTGATCGCATTATTTCAATGGGTGATTCGACAAATAATTAGCACAAAATATGTGTATTCTGACGTAGAGTTTGATTACAAAAATTCAGTCTCAAACAGCATTGCCTTGTTGAATTTCTAATTGATTTCATTGTCGATTAACGCTGTATATGTATAATTATATAAATATGTAAATATATATATTTATATATATATATATATAATTATTTATAACTATATATATATATATATTTATATAATTATAGTTATATATATATAGTATATAATTATAATTATCGTGAGGGCGTGTGTGTGTGTGTGTGTGTGTGTGTATGTGTGTGTGTGTGTGTGTGTGTGTGTGTGAGTGTGTGTGTGTGTGTGTAGGTGTGTGTGTATGTGTGTGTGTATGTTTGTGTATATGTGTGTGTGTTTGTGTCTGGATGTTCCTGTGTGTGTGCATGCGTGTGCGTGCGTGCATGTGCCTGTGAATATAATTGTTTACAATAAAATAAAGAAATATATTGATCGTGGTTCACTGGTTATAATATTAAATGTGTTAGTGAATGACGATACTGCAAAGGTTTTTTTTGGAAAATCGCAATGGTTCAAATAATGTGTCCTTTTGTTTTTGGTTAACGGGTTTTTTTTTTCTTCAGATAACATGATTTTGTGGTTGACCTTAACGTAGTTTTGTTTTCCCAAGGACAACGTCAAAACAGTGTTTGTTTTGTTATAAAATCAAAGACAATAGCATGCGAATTAATATATACGTACAAACTAGCCTTGATCACCAGTCCTGCCTATCTGTCCGCTGCCACCAGTGCTACCTTGTGGGCCCTAAAACGTGAAATAGAAAGTGTAAAGTGCAAAAGGGAAATTCTGAAGGTTGACCCCAACCGACCGCAAATGTTCCGACGCCCGCTTCCATAATCGGCCGGTTCCCTTTTTGCTGTTTTTTCAAAGCGTGGAAATGGCTGTAGGAAAACGATTGGGAGGAGATGAGATAGAAGTTTTTAAAATATTGAATGGTTGTGAAAATATTGATGGAAACTGTGTTTCTAAATAAAAAAGATAGAAGGACTAGAGGACATTAACTTGAATTAGTATAGGAGCAGCGTAGACTACATATAGCAATGTTCTTTTTTTCACAAAGGAGTGTAAATGAATGAAACACATTATCAGCTGAGTGTGTGGATGTTAGTAGCGTGAATATGTTTAAAAATAAAATCGATACATACCTCAGAAGGGCGGGATACACATATATAAAAAGGGGTCGATTCTCGATAAGCGAAACGGTTTCATTGTCCACCTGCCATCTAGAGTTAATTTTATAGGTGGCAAATTTGTTAAATATTGTTAAATGTGCGCGTACAATGCCGTACTTACTGTTTCTCCACTACGTCCTGTGATTCCGGTTGGACCTATTCTACCCTATTATAACACACAGAAAATTATGTTAGTATTTGTTTCTTCTGATCGCATTATTTCAATGGGTGATTCGGCAAATACTTAGCACAAAATATGTGTATTCTGACGTAGAGTTTGATGAAAAAAATTCAGTCTCAAACAGCATTGCCTTGTTGAATTTCTAATTGATTTCATTGTCGATGAACGCTGTATATGTATAATTATATAAATATGTAAATATATATATTTATATATATATATATAATTATTTATAACTATATATATATATATATTTATATAATTATAGTTATATATATATAGTATATAATTATAATTATCGTGAGGGCGTGTGTGTGTGTGTGTGTGTGTGTGTGTGTGTGTGTGTGTGTGTGTGTGTGTGTGTGTGTGTGTGTGTGTGTGTGTGTGTGTGTGTGTGTGTGTGTAGGTGTGTGTATGTGTGTGTTTATGTGTGTGTGTATGTGTATGTGTGTGTTTGTGTCTGGATGTTCCTGTGTGTGTGCATGCGTGTGCGTGCGTGCATGTGCGTGTGAATATAATTGTTTACAATATAATAAAGAAATATATTGATCATGGTTCACTGGTTATAATATTAAATTTGTTAGTGAATGACGATACTGCACAGGTTTTTTTTATAAATCGCAATGGTTCAAATAATGTGTCCTTTTCTTTTTGGTTAACGGGATTTTTTATGTTCATATACCATGATTGTGTGGTTGACCTTAATGTAGTTTTGTTTTCCCAAGGACAACGTCAAAACAGTGTTTGTTTTGTTATAAAATCAAAGACAATAGCATGCGAATTAATATATACGTACAAACCAGCCTTGATCACCAGTCCTGCCTGTCTGTCCGCTGCCACCATTGCTACCTTGTGGGCCCTAAAACGTGAAATAGAAAGTGTAAAGTGCAAAAGGGAAATTCTGAAGGTTGACCGCAACCGCACGCAAATGTTCCGACGCCCGCTTCCATAATCGGCCGGTTACCTTTTTGCAGTTTTTTGAAAGCGTGGAAATGGCTGTAGGAAAAAGATTGGGAGGAGATGAGATAGAAGTTTTTAAAATATTGAATGGTTTTGAAAATATTGATGGAAACTGTGTTTCTAAATTAAAAAAGATAGAAGGACTAGAGGACATTAACTTGAATTAATATAGGAGCAGCGTAGACTACATATAGCAATGTTCTTATTTTCACAAAGGATTGTAAATGAATGAAACACATTATCAGCCTAGTGTGTGGATGTTAGTAGCGTGAATATGTTTAAAAATAAAATCGATACATACCTCAGAAGTGCAGGATACAGATATATAAAAGGGTTCGATTCTCGATAAGCGAAAATGTGTCATTGTCCGCCTGCCATCTAGAGGTAATTTTCTAGGTGGCAAACTTGTTAAATATTTTTAAATCTGCGCGTACAATGCCGTACTTACTGTTTCTCCGCTACGTCCTGTGATTCTGGTTTGAAATCTTGTACCCTATTATAACACACAGAAAATTATATTAGTATTTGTTTCTTCTCATCCCATTAGTTCACTGGGTGATTCGGCACACATTTAGCACAAAATATATGTATTCTGGCATAGAGTATGACGAACAAAATTCAGTCTCAAACAACATTGCCTTGTTGAATTTCTAATTGATTTAATTGTCTATGAACGCTGTATTTGTATAATTATATATAATATATATATATATATACATATATATATATATATATATTTATATATATAACTATACATATATATATATATATATATATTTATATAATTATATTTACATATATATATATAGTATATAATTATAATTACAGTGAGGGCGTGTGTGTGTGTGTGTGTGTGTGTGTGTGTGTGTGTGTGTGTGTGTGTGTGTGTGTGTGTGTGTGTGAGAGTGTGTGTGTTTGTGTCTGAATGTCCGTTTGTGTGTGTGTGTGTGCATATATGTGTGTGTGTGTGCGTGTACGTGTGAAGATAATTGTTTAAAATATAATAAAGAAACATATTGATCGTGGTTCACTGGTTATAATATTATGTGTGTTAGTGACTGATGATATTGCAAAGGTTTTGTTTTTGGAAAATAGCAATGGTTCAAATAATATATCTTTTGTTTTTTGGGTAAAGGGATTTTTTATTTTCAGATACCGTGATTTTGTGGTGGACCTTAACGTAGTTTTGTTTTCCCAAGAACAAGGTTAAAACAGTGTTTATTTTGTTATAAAATCCAAGAAAATAGCATGCGAATTAATATATACTTACACACCAGTCTGGAATACCAATCCTGCCAGTCGGTCCGGTGACACCAGTGCTATCTTGTGGGCCCTAAAACGTGAAATAGAAAGTGTAAAGTGCGAAAGGGAAATTCTAAAAGTTGACCCCAACCGCCGCAAATGTTCCGACGCCCGCTTCCATAATCGGCCGAAACCGTTTTTCAGTTTTTTAAAGCGTGGAAGTGGCACTATAGACAAGATTGGGAGGAGATCAGATAACAGTTTTTAAAATAGTGAATGGTTGTGAAAATATTGATGGAAACTGTGTTTCTATATTAAAAAAGATAGATGGACTAGAGGACATAAACTTGAATTAGTATAGGAACAGCGTAGACTACATTTAGCAATGTTTTTATTTTCACAAAGGAGTGTAAATGAATGAAACACATTATCAGCCGAGAGTTTGGATGTTAGTAGCGTGGATATGTTTAAAAATAAAATCGATACATACCTCAGAAGGGCGGGATACAGATATGTAAAAAGGGATCGATTCTCGATAAGCGAAAATGTGTCATTGTCCACCTGCCATCTAGAGTTAATTTTCTAGGTGGCAAACTTGTTAAATATTGTTAAATCTGCGCATACAATGCCGTACTTACTGTTTCTCCACTACGTCCTGTGATTCCGGTTGGACCAATTCTACCCTATTATAACACACAGAAAATTATATTAGTATTTGTTTCTTCTTATCGCATTATTTCAATGGGTGATTCGGCACACATTTAGCACAAAAGATATGTATTCTGACGTAGAGTTTGATGGACATAATTCAGTCTCAAATTGCATTGCCTTGTTGAATTTCTAATTGATTTCATTGTCGATGAACGCAGTATATGTATAATTATATAAATATGTAAATATATATATAAATATTTATATATATATAATTATATATAACTATATATATATTTATATATATAATTATAGTTATATTTATAGTATATAATTATACTTATCGTGAGGGCGTTTGTGTGTGTGCGTGTGTGTGTGTGTGTGTGTGTGTGTGTGTAGGTGTGTGTGTATGTGTGTGTATGTGTGTGTATGTGTGTGTATGTGTGTGTGTGTTTGTGTCTGGATATTCCTGTGTGTGTGTGCATGCGTGTGTGTGCGTGCATGAGCGTGTGAATATAATTGTTTACAATATAATAAATAAATATATTGATCGTGGTTCCCTGGTTATAATATTAAATGTGTTAATGACTGGCGATACTGCAAAGGTTTTTTTGGAAAATCGCAATGGTTCAAATAAAGTGTGTTTTGGTTTTTGGTTAACGGGTTTATTTATTTTCAGATACCGTGATTTTGTGGTTGACCTTAACGTAGTTTTGTTTTCCCAAGGACGAGGTCAAAACAGTGTTTGTTTTGTTATAAAATCAAAGACAATAGCATCCGATTTAATATATACGTACAAACCGTCCTGGATCACCAGTCCTGCCAGTCGGGCCGCTGCCACCATTGCTACCTTGTGGGCACTAAAGCGTGAAATAGAAAGTGTAAAGTACAAAAGGGAAATTCTGAAGGTTGACCCCAACCGCCCGCAAATGTTCCGACGCCCGCTTCCATAATCGGCCGAAATCGTTTTTGCAATTTTTCAAAGCGTGGAAATGGCTCTAGTAAAAATATTGGGAGGAGATGAGATAGAAGTTTTAAAAATAGTGAATGGTTGTGAAAATATTGATGGAAACTGTGTTTCTAAATTAAGAAAGATAGAAGGACTAGAGGACATAAACTTGAATTAGTATAGGAGCAGCGTAGACTACATTTAGCAATGTTTTTATTTTCACAAATGAGTGTAAATGAATGAAACACATTATCAGCCTAGTGTGTGGATGTTAGTAGCGTGAATATGTTTAAAAATAAAATCGATACATACCTCAGAAGGGCGGGATACACATATATAAAATGGGTTCGATTCTTGATAAGCGAAAATGTGTCATTGTCCACCTGCCATCTAGAGTTAATTTTCCAGGTGGCAAACTTGTTAAATATTGTTAAATCTGCGCGTACAATGCCGTACTTACTGTTTCTCCACTACGTCCTGTGATTCCGGTTGGACCAATTCTACCCTATTATAACACACAGAAAATTATATTACTATTTGTTTCTTCTTATCGCATTATTTCAATGGGTGATTCGGCACACATTTAGCACAAAAGATATGTATTCTGACGTAGAGTTTTATGGAAGAAATTGAGTCTCAAATTGCATTGCCTTGTTGAATTTTAATTGATTTCATTGTCTATGAACGCAGTATATGTATAATTATATAAATATGTAAATATATATATATATATATATTTATATATATATATAATTATATATAACTATATATATATATTTATTTATATAATTATAGTTATATATATAGTATATAATTGTACTTATCGTGAGGGCGTTTGTGTGTGTGCGTGTGTGTATGTGTGTGTGTGTGTGTGTGTGTGTGTGTGTGTGTAGGTGTGTGTGTATGTGTGTGTGTGTGTGTGTATGTGTGTGTATGTTTGTGTCTGGATATTCCTGTGTGTGTGCATGCGTGTGTGTGCGTTCATGAGCGTGTGAAGATAATTGTTTACAATATAATAAAGAAATATATTGATCGTGGTTCCCTGGTTATAATATTAAATGTGTTAGTGACTGGCGATACTGCAAAGTTTTTTTTTGGAAAATCGCAATGGTTCAAATAATGTGTGTTTTGGTTTTTGGTTAACGGGTTTATTTATTTTCAGATACCGTGATTTTGTGGTTGACCTTAACGTAGTTTTGTTTTCCCAAGGACGAGGTCAAAACAGTGTTTGTTTTGTTATAAAATCAAAGACAATAGCATGCGAATTAATATATACGTACAAACCGTCCTGGATCACCAGTCCTGCCTGTCTGTCCGCTGCCACCATTGCTACCTTGTGGGCCCTAAAGCGTGAAATAGAAAGTGTAAAGTGCAAAAGGGAAATTCTGAAGGTTGACCCCAACCGCCCGCAAATGTTCCGACGCCCGCTTCCATAATCGGCCGGTTCCCTTTTTGCAGTTTTTTCAAAGCGTGGAAATGGCTGTAGGAAAAAGATTGGGAGGAGATGAGATAGAAGTTTTTAAAATATTGAATGATAGTGAAAATATTGATGGAAACTGTGTTTCTAAATTAAGAAAAATAGAAGGACTAGAGGACATAAACTTGAATTAGTATAGGAGCAGCGTAGACTACATTTAGCAATGTTTTTATTTTCACAAAGGAGTGTAAATGAATGAAACACATTATCAGCCGAGTGTGTGGATGTTAGTAGCGTGAATATCTTTAAAAATAAAATCGATACATACCTCAGAAGGGCGGGATACACATATATAAAAAGGGTTCGATTCTTGATAAGCGAAAATGTGTCATTGTCCACCTGCCATCTAGAGTTAATTTTCCAGGTGGCAAACTTGTTAAATATTGTTAAATCTGCGCGTACAATGCCGTACTTACTGTTTCTCCACTACGTCCTGTGATTCCGGTTGGACCAATTCTACCCTATTATAACACACAGAAAATTAGATTACTATTTGTTTCTTCTTATCGCATTATTTCAATGGGTGATTCGGCACACATTTAGCACAAAAGATATGTATTCTGACGTAGAGTTTTATGGAAAAAATTGAGTCTCAAATTGCATTGCCTTGTTGAATTTCTAATTGATTTCATTGTCGATGAACGCAGTATATGTATAATTATATAAATATGTAAATATATATATATATATATATATTTATATATATATATAATTATATGTAACTATATATATATATTTATTTATATAATTATAGTTATATATATAGTATATGTGTGTGTGTGTGTGTGTGTGTGTAGGTGTGTGTGTATGTGTGTGTGTGTGTGTGTGTATGTGTGTGTATGTTTGTGTCTGGATATTCCTGTGTGTGTGCATGCGTGTGTGTGCGTTCATGAGCGTGTGAAGATAATTGTTTACAATATAATAAATAAATATATTGATCGTGGTTCCCTGGTTATAATATTAAATGTGTTAGTGACTGGCGATACTGCAAAGTTTTTTTTTGGAAAATCGCAATGGTTCAAATAATGTGTGTTTTGGTTTTTGGTTAACGGGTTTATTTATTTTCAGATACCGTGATTTTGTGGTTGACCTTAACGTAGTTTTGTTTTCCCAAGGACGAGGTCAAAACAGTGTTTGTTTTGTTATAAAATCAAAGACAATAGCATGCGAATTAATATATACGTACAAACCGTCCTGGATCACCAGTCCTGCCTGTCTGTCCGCTGCCACCATTGCTACCTTGTGGGCCCTAAAGCGTGAAATAGAAAGTGTAAAGTGCAAAAGGGAAATTCTGAAGGTTGACCCCAACCGCCCGCAAATGTTCCGACGCCCGCTTCCATAATCGGCCGGTTCCCTTTTTGCAGTTTTTTCAAAGCGTGGAAATGGCTGTAGGAAAAAGATTGGGAGGAGATGAGATAGAAGTTTTTAAAATATTGAATGATAGTGAAAATATTGATGGAAACTGTGTTTCTAAATTAAGAAAAATAGAAGGACTAGAGGACATAAACTTGAATTAGTATAGGAGCAGCGTAGACTACATTTAGCAATGTTTTTATTTTCACAAAGGAGTGTAAATGAATGAAACACATTATCAGCCGAGTGTGTGGATGTTAGTAGCGTGAATATCTTTAAAAATAAAATCGATACATACCTCAGAAGGGCGGGATACACATATATAAAAAGGGTTCGATTCTTGATAAGCGAAAATGTGTCATTGTCCACCTGCCATCTAGAGTTAATTTTCCAGGTGGCAAACTTGTTAAATATTGTTAAATCTGCGCGTACAATGCCGTACTTACTGTTTCTCCACTACGTCCTGTGATTCCGGTTGGACCAATTCTACCCTATTATAACACACAGAAAATTATATTACTATTTGTTTCTTCTTATCGCATTATTTCAATGGGTGATTCGGCACACATTTAGCACAAAAGATATGTATTCTGACGTAGAGTTTTATGGAAAAAATTGAGTCTCAAATTGCATTGCCTTGTTGAATTTCTAATTGATTTCATTGTCGATGAACGCAGTATATGTATAATTATATAAATATGTAAATATATATATATATATATATATTTATATATAGATATAATTATATGTAACTATATATATATATTTATTTATATAATTATAGTTATATATATAGTATATAATTGTACTTATCGTGAGGGCGTTTGTGTGTGTGCGTGTGTGTATGTGTGTGTGTGTGTGTGTGTGTGTGTGTGTGTGTGTGTAGGTGTGTGTGTGTATGTGTGTGTGTGTGTGTGTGTATGTGTGTGTATGTTTGTGTCTGGATATTCCTGTGTGTGTGCATGCGTGTGTGTGCGTTCATGAGCGTGTGAAGATAATTGTTTACAATATAATAAATAAATATATTGATCGTGGTTCCCTGGTTATAATATTAAATGTGTTAGTGACTGGCGATACTGCAAAGTTTTTTTTTGGAAAATCGCAATGGTTCAAATAATGTGTCCTTTTGTTTTTGGTTAACGGGTTTATTTATTTTCAGATACCGTGATTTTGTGGTTGACCTTAACGTAGTTTTGTTTTCCCAAGGACGAGGTCAAAACAGTGTTTGTTTTGTTATAAAATCAAAGACAATAGCATGCGAATTAATATATACGTACAAACCGTCCTGGATCACCAGTCCTGCCTGTCTGTCCGCTGCCACCATTGCTACCTTGTGGGCCCTAAAGCGTGAAATAGAAAGTGTAAAGTGCAAAAGGGAAATTCTGAAGGTTGACCCCAACCGCCCGCAAATGTTCCGACGCCCGCTTCCATAATCGGCCGGTTCCCTTTTTGCAGTTTTTTCAAAGCGTGGAAATGGCTGTAGGAAAAAGATTGGGAGGAGATGAGATAGAAGTTTTTAAAATATTGAATGATAGTGAAAATATTGATGGAAACTGTGTTTCTAAATTAAGAAAAATAGAAGGACTAGAGGACATAAACTTGAATTAGTATAGGAGCAGCGTAGACTACATTTAGCAATGTTTTTATTTTCACAAAGGAGTGTAAATGAATGAAACACATTATCAGCCGAGTGTGTGGATGTTAGTAGCGTGAATATCTTTAAAAATAAAATCGATACATACCTCAGAAGGGCGGGATACACATATATAAAAAGGGTTCGATTCTTGATAAGCGAAAATGTGTCATTGTCCACCTGCCATCTAGAGTTAATTTTCCAGGTGGCAAACTTGTTAAATATTGTTAAATCTGCGCGTACAATGCCGTACTTACTGTTTCTCCACTACGACCTGTGATTCCGGTTGGAACAATTCTACCCTATTATAACACACAGAAAATTATATTAGTATTTGTTTCTTCTTATCGCATTATTTCAATGGGTGATTCGGCACACATTTAGCACAAAAGATATGTATTCTGACGTAGAGTTTGATGGAAAAATTTGAGTCTCAAATTGCATTGCCTTGTTGAATTTCTAATTGATTTCATTGTCGATGAACGCAGTATATGTATAATTATATAAATATGTAAATATATATATATATATATATTTATATATATATATAATTATATATATAACTATATATATATGTATGTGTAGGTGTGTGTGTATGTGTGTGTGTGTGTGTGTGTGTGTGTGTGTGTGTGTGTGTGTGTGTGTGTGTGTGTATGTTTGTGTCTGGATATTCCTGTGTGTGCATGCGTGTGTGTGCGTGCATGAGCGTGTGAAGATAATTGTTTACAATATAATAAAGAAATATATTGATCGTGGTTCCCTGGTTATAATATTAAATGTGTTAGTGACTGGCGATACTGCAAAGGTTTTTTTTGGAAAATCGCAATGGTTCAAATAATATGTGTTTTGGTTTTTTAGTTAACGGGTTTATTTATTTTCAGATACCGTGATTTTTTGGTTAACCTTAACGTAGTTTTGTTTTCCCAAGGACGAGGTCAAAACAGTGTTTGTTTTGTTATAAAATCAAAGACAATAGCATGCGAATTAATATATACGTACAAACCGTCCTGGATCACCAGTCCTGCCTGTCTGTCCGCTGCCACCATTGCTACCTTGTGGGCCCTAAAGCGTGAAATAGAAAGTGTAAAGTGCAAAAGGGAAATTCTGAAGGTTGACCCCAACCGCCCGCAAATGTTCCGACGCCCACTTCCATAATCGGCCGGTTCCTTTTTTGCAGTTTTTTGAAAGCGTGGAAATGGCTGTAGGAAAAAGATTGGGAGGAGATGAGATAGAAGTTTTTAAAATATTGAATGATAGTGAAAATATTGATGGAAACTGTGTTTCTAAATTAAGAAAGATAGAAGGACTAGATGACATAAACTTGAATTAGTATAGGAGCAGCGTAGACTACATATAGCAATGTTTTTTATTTTCACAAAGGAGTGTAAATGAATGAAAGACATTATTAGCCGAGTGTGTGGATGTTAGTAGCGTGAATATGTTTAAAAATAAAATCGATACATACCTCAGATACACATATATAAAAAGGGATCGATTCTCGATAAGCGAAAATGTGTCATTATCCACCTGCCATCTACAGTTAATTTTCTAGGTGGCAAACTTGTTAAATATTGTTAAATCTGCGCGTACAATGCCGTACTTACTGTTTCTCCACTACGTCCTGTGATTCCGGTTGGACCTATTCTACCCTATTATAACACACACAAAATTATATTAGTATTTGTTTCTTCTTATCACATTAGTTCACTGGTTATAATATTAAATGTGTTAGTGACTGACGATACTGCAAAGGTTTTTTTGGGGAAAATCGCAATGGTTCAAATAATATGTCTTTTGGTTTTTAGTTAACGGGATTTTTTATTTTCAGATACCGTGATTTTGTGGTGAATCGTAAGGTAGTTTTGTTTTTAAAAGAACGAGGTCAAAACAGTGTTTTTTTGGGATAAAATCCAAGATAATAGCCTGCGAATTAATATATACGTACAAACCATCCTGGATCACCAGTCCTGCCAGCCGGTCCGGTGCTACCAGTGTGACCTTGTGGGGCGTAAAACGTGAAATACAAAGTGTAAAGTGCAAAAGGGAATTTCGAAAGGTTGACCCCAACCGCCCGCAAATGTTCTGGCGCCCGCTTCCATAATCGGCCGAAACTGTCTTTCAGTTTGTCAAAGCGTGGAAGTTGCGTCATCTTGTGGATATTTATGCAGCTGGTGTCCCTGAATATTCGTTTGGCGTATCTATTGTGCGCTAGGGATGTTCTTCACACGGCTTTTCATTGGAAGTTTTTGAATTAGCGTTGTGTGAAAACACCAACTGACAAAGACTAGATATACGAAGCATTCTCTGCAAACACTTCTATGCAAACAATTCCCGTTTCGTACGTTTCATTTAAAAGTTGATTGGTATATGTAGCACCGTCTTATGCAAAATTCAATTATATTTAAGATAAGCCCATCTTGCAATGTAATGAAACGAAATACAATACATTTAATTTAAAAATCTAGGTGCACATATGTCTTGGTGATTTGTGCGCGCGCTGTGTTGATTCAGAGCGCGTTTCGTACAATTACGTGGGGTTTAAAGGGTAAAGAATACGACAACATATCATGTTGACGGTATGATATTGAACTACTACTTCAGTTTCAGCAGGAATATGTATTAATAGCATGCACTAAATTTCTTCATGTTTTATAGCTAAGTACAACATAACTTACAAACAGGTATTGTTACATGGATCGAGTACAAAAATAGTGTTATCTTCTGATGACGATGTCTACAAATCGAATAGAGCTATATTAATACTTACTTACGATCATAACTTGATATAAAAAAATATATATATTGTTACTTACTTACAATGGTGACTATTGGTCAAGTAGAAATATGTTACTACTTATTTACGAGATGGCTAGAGATCAAGTGTAAAGGTATTATTGCTTACGATGATGACTAGAGATCGAGTAGAAAGATATTGGTACTTATTTACGATGATGACCAGAGATCGAGTCGAAAGATTGTGTTACTTACTTACGATACTGAGTAGTGATCAACTAGAAAGATATTGTTACTTACATACGATGACGACTAGAGATAAAGTAGAAATGTATTGTAACGTACAGACAACGTTGGTTAGAGATCAAGTAGAACTATATTATTACTTACGATGACGACTAGTGATCAAGTTGAAACATTTTGTTACTTGCTTAGGATGACGATTAGAGATCGAATAGAAAGATATTGTTACTTACTTACGATGACGACTCATGGTCAAGTAGAAATATATTGTTACTTAATTACGTTGATGACTCACGATCAAGTAGAAAGATATTGTTACTTACGTACGATTATGACACATGACCAAGTTGAAATATATTGTTACTTGCCCACTGTCGTGTTGATCTCGGTCGCCCAGTGATTCCTGTAGAATCTTTCAAAGCAGTGGGGTTGTCACCAGCCAAGGCTAGAACACAAACAAAATGTTGGCGACCTATTATATCCCGGAAACCACAAAATCCCAACACTCTGACATTTATTGGTGTCAAGTTATCGTCGTTCCTACACTGATGTATCAACAGTTACAACAGCTGGAAAAATTAATAAGCGTGGCTACGTATGCCAGTGCAATATTGTTCGTTAACAGTCTTTTCAACGCGACAGGTTAACTGTTCATAACTTTATCTTCAGCACGTCCACCATTAGTACAGACGCGACAGATCAACTGTTTACGTATCTTCAGCACTCTCAACCGACGCAACAGGATAATTGTTCACTCTGCCTATCAGTACATACAACGGCAACGGAATAACTGTTAATATGATATCGTTGTCACACACATCATCAGTACTGGCGTGATAGGGTAACTGTTCATATACATTCAGCACACTATGGTCAGTACAGACGCGACAGGATAACCGTTCAAACATCTTCTTGTGTGACTGTTACCTGTAGTGGGACAAGGGACATTTACTTGTTATATGAGTGGGGTAGTTACCTCTGGTGGGACAATTACCTGCGGTGGGACTGGGGACATTTACCTGTAGTGGGATATGGGGCACTTGCTTGTGGTGGACAAAGGGAAACTACCCTTGGTGGTACAGGGGAGAATGGCGATTTTCTATTAAAAAAAACACATAAAAAAGTCTGCATTTGGAAGAAGGATATCTCTGGGAGTAATGTATATGATCCAAATATAGTTTTCATTGAGCTCACCAGATACACCATTTTTGTATTATAAAAATACTGGCATCACTCAATAATGTTGAAATATGTTAATGACACACCATGTGCACACATCTTCACTAAATGGTTATTTGCACACTAATAGCAAAAACGGGTAATAGCTGTGTTGATAAAATCTTGACGATGGATCAAAAATATAAAAAAACATGTATTTTGTATTTCAGCTCGTTGCGCGTGGGGAAAGGCATCAACCGCAAATTTACTGCGAAGGACCGAGGCAAGGGATGCGAGGATCTTCTTCTTTGGACACAGAGTTATCAAACCACCTGTGGTTGTGTTGAGCAACATGCAACGGTGATGCACAGTTGCTGGAGTAAGTACTAAACTTGATATGTATTCATTTTATACCTGAGACATGTCCAATGCAGCAAGTAACCCTTATATTTTCAATCAGTAGATGACGCGTTGGGATCACGACACGAGTAATGATTATTGCTGTAAGGTGAATTCCAGTCACCGACTTGAATCCCAAATACACTAAATTAGCTCCTATGCATAACTAACATGTACTATAATAAGTTTTCGAAATTACTTCATTTCGTAGGCATGCGACTCGTTTTTTTAAGGATGGCTGCTCAAAAGTACCAGCCAGCATGACTACTACCTTATTCAAACACCCAAAACTGATAATGTAAATGTTGTTTACATGTTTCAATAGTTCAGTTACTCAAATGTAGAACGAACATAATTGATGTAATAATTAGGTACGGTGATACAGAATGGGCACTATGCATCTTTACAAAAAAAACCCAGATAATATCAAGTGGACGTATTATGTTCTCAGGCAAGTATCCTTGTTCATTTCTTATTTCAATGAGTATGCCTTCTGTTTATTGGTCAAGTTCCATCAAAGTATTTAGTATACAATATTTTGTAGCTGTTGTTAAGATTATGATGTGCGACTTTGTCACAGGGGTTGGGTGATGCGTATAATGGTTTAGCGTAGTGTAGTAGTTTATAGCTTGCTTCTGACCTATCGCTTTCACCTTCAGCCGCCAGATAGCCTCATCGGAGGTGAAAAGAAAGCCTAGCGCGTAAGTCATTTCTTCTTGTATATAGCCTCTCCTCAATCAAGACTCATGCAGTGCTTCCCGACCCCCACAAATCATATTCCAGGTATGGGTCAAACAGCCGTCTGGAGAGGGATGGGCTCCACTAGGTTAGAAAATCTGCCCCACACACGCAACATGATGAACAAGGCACCAAAGTCGATACCAAATCGGTTGCTGTCCGGGTTACCAATGACCGCGACATTCGTCTCCCATCAGGACGGACGTGACAAATATGCTACTGATGGACCCTCACTCAAAAAGATCCGTGGGAGGGACTACACAACTTACACATGAGATGGAAAGTTATACATGGCACCTCCTTGGACTAAGTGAGACCAGGTGGAAGAGCTGTGGTTAAGTACAAACAGATGAAGGAAATACATTCTACTACAGTGGAGAAAATGACAAACATGTAAAGGGAGTAGGATTCCTTTTAAACAAAAACATAAAGAAATCGGTATTATGGTGCTACCCAACATACACCAGGTTCATAACCATCCGCCTCAGAGGAACACCTTTCGGCATCACGGTGATACGATTATATGCCCCAATATCAGATGTTGATGATGAGCAAGTGGAAAAATTATGCAATCAACTCCAGGACATCGTCGACGAGGTAGACATGAACGACATTCCTATTGTCCAGAGAGACTGGAATGCCAAAGTGGGTGTCGGTGCACATGCAGAATGGAAAGATTCCTGCGGTCCTTTCTGTAATGCTACAACTAATGAGAGGGGGCTGCGCCTGTTGGAGTTTGCCAACTACAACAACATGGTGCTAGCAAACACACTTGGAAGATATAAAGCATCCCGAAGATGGACATAACATACACCTAATGGAAGTGATCACAATCAGATTGTCTATACCCTGGTACAAAATTGGTTCAGATCTGGAATAAACAGAGCCAATTGTAGGACTTTCCCAGGAGCAGACGTAGGAAGTGACCATGATCTCGTATTGATGAACTTTAAAGTACGGCTGAAAAAAGATCAACAAACTTAAGAATAACAGGCTCAAGTTCAACTTGGACATACTAAAAAACCCTGTGATCTCGGCGTCATTCCAAGCAACAATTGGAGGGAAGTTTGCACCACTGCTCACACTTGAAGACGATCTAGAAGCGATGACTACCAACTTAATGCAGTGATGACAGAAACAGCAAATGACATCCCAGGGAAACACCGCTGAAAGACCAAATCTTGGGTCACACAAAAATTCTGGAAATGTGTGACACTAGGAGAGATTTCCAGAAAGACAATTATATGGAAGAAGTAGCAACACAGTACAGTGAGATGATCAGAAAGGGAACGAAAGAAGCCAAAGAAAATTGGACTGAAAAACGGTGCACGGAAATTTAAGACTGCCTCACGAAAAACAACAGCAAAATAGCGTACCAAGTTGTGAGAGAACTGACAAAGCAAAAGCAGGAGAAAGTCAACACAATTCAAGAAAAAGATGGGAAATGTCTCACCGAAGACAAATACATTATCAACAGATGGAGGTAATACTGCTTGGAGTTATATAACTTCCAGACTAACGGATATCCAAGTGTTCTAGTCAACCAAGAATCATCAAATGAGGACGACTTTCCAATTTTACGTGAAGAAGTGGAGATAGCTGTAAGATCATTGAAGAAGGGAAAATTGGCTGGATTTGAAAACATCCCAGCAGAACTGATAATGAACGAAGGAGAAACGGTGATACACATCCTCACCAACATCTGCAACAAAATCTGGCAGACTGGAGAATGGCCAACAACATTCAACAACATTCAATCACTGACAATTACTCTCCCCAAGAAAGGCAACCTACAACAATGTCAAAACTACCGAACCACCAGCCTCATTAGCCATGCGAGCAAAGTGATGCTGAGAGTCATCTTGAACAGACTGAAACCACAAGTAGAAGAGATCATCGCCAAATAACAGGCGGTCTTTCGCAGTGGAAAAAGCTCCACGGAAAACACGTTGGTTTTAATCATTTTGAAGTGTGTGCAGTTTTGTTCACTCCACGTTGCACCCAGCTGTATAAATGAGTACTTGGCAGTAATAGTCTATACTTAGTAAAATAATGGCTGAACCCTTCCAACCTGCAACATATGTGAGGTATGGTGTTTGTATGGACACCTGCCAGTGGGTTAACTGTGTCACAGAGATAGGGGAGTGGGGGGGAATACTGCACAGATGGATAGTGCCCATTCTGTATTGCCCTACCTACTTCATGTAATCAGTTGCTGTGTACATTTATGAGTACAGTTACTTGAGTGTAATCCATTACATCTCCATGTAATCATTACATTCCAGAATATTCAATTGTCTGTAATGAAATAAATAAGAGAACTTGTGTCATTATCACCAGATTTATTAACGAAATATAAAATCAAAACATGATATAAAAATACAGTCACTGTATATATATGTATAGTAGATACAAAAACTATGAAAAAACAAGTGATAATAAATTATGTGAAGGAATGTTTTGATGGAATGCCTTATTTGTAAGGACCAATACTAATTTACTAATGTACCAGTATGATTGCCACGATTGATCATTGTATTATTACTAAAAAACAACACTTTATACAGGAAAAGCATTTTAAAGTTCACTGAATGCTACAGTCATAAGGTAATTAACAGCAGCTTACTAACAACATATAGACTGGTGTGTTACACCAGTTACTTGCAGCAATTTGATTAGAATACTACATGCACTATTCTTCATTTTAGGAATGAAAGCTACATTTGATGCTGTCTGCTCTGGCGTGGAACTTCCAACCACGTGCCAGCCCAAACAAACCTGTTGAGACTGGTGTCATGTGGTCCAAAAGACGGAAGCAATGTGTGTGTAGCATTTCTGCTAATTACGTATTTTAAGAATCGAATTCCTGGTCACTTTGTTTTGTTATTTTGTCGAAAGTCAGGCTGCTGCTGTGCCTGTTGGACAGAGTTGCGTAATTAATTATAGACTAGCGCAGGAGTACAGGTGTGCCCACTGAAATGTGATAAGGGTTGTTATAATTACCCATTAAATAAGCTGTGTGCCCACTGAAGAGTGGTTATAATTAGCCTTTAATTGGCTTCGTTATGGACGAGTAATTTATTATAGTCATAGGGGTGTTTTCATGATGCATAAATTACATATGCATGGCATGGCTCAGTGTCGCGTTTTTAGTGATTTAGTTGGCTCAATTCGGTCATGCGTTATGCTTTTTGTACTAGGTATATAAACCGCTTACAGACAAAAAAGCGAGTCGGTGGGTCAAAGGGTACGACGTGCGGGTTATCGTGTCCGGGTGTGATCTCGTGGCTGGCTACCCAAGTCGGCCCAACACAGCGAGTGTGACAAATGTTCAGTTCGTATATAAGGAAGTAACAATTTATTGTTATATCTTGCTGTTAGTAACCGAATAGTCTATTGTGTACTGTTGAAATTGTATGTCAAGGTATTGTCTCACTGTGTTCTGGGAATAGTATAGATTCATGATCTATGCGTGTACTTATGAGACGAGTTTTCCATATTCTGGGGATGGTGTGGATTATTTCATGTTACCTTCCTGGGTCCGAGGGGACCAGGACTTGTAATGGGTTGACACATTAAGTTCTCTAGAGTATGTTTTTCAACGGGCCGTTCTATTCTCTTGGGGGGTTGAAAGACTTGGCCCTGTTCACATAAATAATGTTACTTTTTGTCCACTTCAGGGGGTTATTTAGGGGGTATTCCACCACCCAAGACCAGGCAGCAACTCATTTTTGTGATATATGGGGATGTTTCCTCCAAAACATCGGATTAAATACGTTGGCGCTTTTTACAAAAATAACAGCTCCGGGGTCACGATCTATTGTCTATCATTTAACAATTAAGCAATTGTACTTATTTTCCTAGCTAACGATGGTCGATCGCAGCTTGACATTCACAAATTCATCATTCTGAATCAACTGTATGCCTCCATAAAGGACATAGCGCCACTCATGAAATGTGGCTTGGGACTGTTTCTGTGACTATCAGCGATTCGACACTACCACAATAGCATTGCAATAGTTACACAATTATCGCAGTAGCAGAACTATTCCACACTGTCACCTCAACTAATAAGCTTGGTACTAGAAGCATACTAGCAGATAGCATGCCTCACAAAATACGACCATTACTTTTATGAATACAGCTTTATTTTCATTATTCATTATTACTTCTTTCGACAATGAATCCTGTTGGCAAATGTCTCGTTTTGATTTGATTGCAATACCTAAGTTTGAATTATTGTTGAACTGTATGCATCCTATGTTCCTGACGAACACATTTATGTTAAGGATTTCTAATTAATAGTTAATTAGTATAACAACAATTTAACATACTAGTTCCATGTGGATGATGTCCCATTTAGATTATCTCGTTTGCAGTATATTGCTGTACTACATGTGAATTATTGTTGAACTACATACATCCTATGTTTCTAGCAACAACCGTTAAATAAATGGTTTATAATTAACAGGTAATTGATATACCCACAGTTCGACATACTAGTTAAAAATGGATGATGTCCAATTCAATCATGGGTGGAATACCATGCGTCTTCAGTTCAAAACTAAAGGAGAAAAAAGTTGCATAAGATATACGCAAATAATTATCATGGAATGTTATTAGGAAATACAAAAGCAGATTTAGTACGCATACAACCGTGACTTCATAATGTATCGTTAGCAGATGATATATTAATAATATGACGATGGCTTACCCATACGTTGAAAGAACCAAACAATACACTGTCTGTTGTAGCAGACGAGGACAGATATACTACAGGTGGCTATGACCTTTTCTGTTCTACCTATTTGGATTAATTTGCAGAAGTTTATTTGGAAGAAGAACGATGCTGTGGTCACGTTGCGTTGACGTTAGTTAATCTTACCTTGGACGAAGACAAGAATAGCGATGATACAGGCCGTCATGTCCATCGTTGTAACTGCAACGCAAATATTTAATAAATGCAATACACAAAGGTATATGTAACAACTTGTTACACTACATGTGTATGACGAAATGTGCACAGATATATAAATGAATTTATCCATCCACATAGGGATATGCACGTACACGCGTGCACACACACACAACTCACGCACGCACGCATGCACGCACACAAACACACATGTACATACACACACGCATGCATTGATAAACATACACACGCACACACGCGCACACGCACACACACACGCGCACGATTACGTGTGTACATTAAGTGTTAGAAGGCCAGCGTCCAGTACTCTTATAGCGGAATGTTTGTCGTGAAAGAATCTTCCTAACGATTGAGCCAATACGACAAAACGCCACGCGAGTAACCCTACCCTGTTCTCGCCTTGATTGTACACTCACCTGTCCCTACCAGTCCTCGTCTTGATTGTACACTGAGCGTTTCGCAATAGGTGAATCACCGCACGTATTGTTGTCGAGACGTAGCGTCGATCATAGTGACATTGGTAAATTGCTCTGACGTACTGTATATAGTTAATCATAGCGGCGATCCCCGTTTCTCTCGATTGAAACGTGTGTTGATTCGCCACCCCCTGCTTGCTGCTGTGTCGAAGCTTAGACAATTTCGTTCACTTAATATTGTTTCAGTACACTCAGTTGTTTAAGTGAAAACCTGGTCGTAGCCAACGGTGGATACTTGTGTACGAATCGTTTTCGTGTAGTAATTGCAGCGTGGCTACTTCCAAGACGTGATGTTGTTCGTATGAATACGTCTGCCCGGAATGAGGTGTAAACCGCTTTGGGCAACCTTGGTGGCTGGACACATCGTTGTATAACAACCTACATGCGCGTGTATTTGTCACGTTCCAATAATACTACCACACGTTGCAACACACTCGTGGCGACCTATATGTACTGAACCACTGGTGTAACGATATATTTACAACTATTCACTGTTAACTGTGTTTGAAAACACATCTCGGTCATATATGTATATATATAAACATATATATATATATATATATATATACAGGTATGTGTGTGTGAGTGTGTGTATGTGTGAGTGTGAGTGTGTATGTATGTGTGTGTGTGTGTTTACGTGTGTGTGTGTGTGTGTGTGTGTGTGTGTGGCGTGCGTACGTGTGTGTGTGTGTGTATATATGTGTGTGTGTGTGTGTGTGTGTGTGTGTGAGTGAGAGCGAGAGGGAGAGAGTATGTGTGTGTGCGTGTGTGTGTGTTTGTTTGTGTGTGTGCGTGTGCGTGTGTGTGTGCGTGTGTGTGTGTGTTTAAACGTTATAGTTGTTAAGGTTGTTTACAATTGTAAAAAGACGAAATAATGTGCACCGTTTCAATACAAGGAGTAATTGTCCCTGAACACAGTCCCCATTGTTACGTTTCTAACGTGTTTTTTTTAAGTAAAAAGGTAAGTTCTTATATAACGTAGTATCCAGCCCTCAGGACTACTCAAAGCGCTTTACACTTTACTCTCTGGTAGACCAGTTCAATCGAACACTTTTCTGGGATGCATTCAGGCACGTTGCAATTAATGCGCGAAGACCATTCGTACACATATATCCACTATTGCCTATAGCCAGGTATTCATTCATACAGCTGAGTGAACAGAAACAATGTAGAGTAAATGAACTTGCTCAAGGTTCGACACCGCCTCACAAAATTCGAACCCGTGTTCTCTCTGTCGAGAGTCCGAAGCTCTTACCGCTCCGCTACTGCTTCCGAGTTTGAATATACAAGTGACATAACCATCATCAACACTACATCCAATGTCATGCATGTAGGAGCTCTAATGTAAGCATAATGTGCGTGTATGAAATTCAGTCACAAACGTATACGAATTCTTTCCTTTGGACGTGACTCCAATTGGGTTTGGGTAGCTTGCCATACCGAATGGGATAAGTTTTATTAACATCGACTTGCAGAGTATCGTAGGGAGTAACATTGCGGCAGGTCAGATGAAGGTGAATCCGAGCTACCAACTATGAATACATCTGCAGTAGACAAGTTTCTCAGAATTCTTATGAACATACCATCATGTAGTTGGTGAATGGTATTAATGCATTTTGTCGGACAATCGTGTCGCAGAAAAATTGTGCAACGCTCGGCTTACAGTGTCTTTGATTATTATTTTAAGTCAAAGAATACCATGTATGCAATTTCTTCTGCGACTAATTTTCACAGATTTGTGTTTGTTCAATAGGAATTACAAATCACATCCAGATTCTAGCATAAGCATATCGGGCCAGCAGTAAAAGGTAATTGAGAAAGATCTTTGATCGACTAATGCGCACTGTGTAGAGAATGATAATGCTCATGTAGTTATCACATCTTTAAAATGGTAACACATAGAGTGTGTATCAGCAGGAACTCCGATATTTGTAGTGCTTTTGCATATTTTCCGTATATTTATTGGATATTTTTGCTAGGTTAGAACCAACACTTATAAAGAAATTATTAAAACATATAAGTGAAAGTCTTAATAATTTCTATATATCTAACCTAGCAAAAACATTCCGCAGAAACAAACAGATCCTATGTCATACATAAACAACAGTAATATGAAAACTATATATCTTGAACAGGTAACTGAAAATGAGGTGTCAGTAATATTAAACTCTCTCAAAGCACCGTGTCCCGGATGGGATGACATTTCCTCTAAAGTAATAAAACAAATATATAAAAGTGTTATTAAACCATTGACATACTTGTATAACGTATCCATAAATACTGCAAAATTCCAAAGCTAAACAAAAAACTTCTTTATAAACTACCGGCCAATTTCAATATTACCTACTTTTTCTAAATGTATGACTGTTTGTCAAATGTTATGAATAAGTATAACAATTTTGTATAAATGTCAGTCTGGCTTTCGAAAAAATCACTCTGCTAACATGATACTTATAACCGTTGTAGATAAAATATCAGAAGCCTTAAAAAAACAAACGACTCGTGCTATGGGGTGATCTTATAAAGCATTTTATACACTTAATCATGACATACTGCGTCAGAAACTCCAATGTTATAGCCAATGATTGGATTAAAAGTTATTTATTGAATAGAAGTAAATATGTGTATTACAATAACAATAGTTCCACGAAACAAACTATTACTTGTGGTGTACCGCAAGGTTCCATTCTGTCGCCATTGCTTTTTCTATTATATATCGATGATATTGCTAAAATTCTCCGATATTCTTTTTCCATAGTATTTGCTGATGACACTAGTCTGCTTACAAATGGTGATCATTTGGATGATATAAATAACAAAATAAACTTTGAATTAAACACAATTATAATTTGCCTAAAAGCCAACAACATATCTTTAAACATTGAAAAGACCCAATACATTATATTTAGAACACCATACAGAAATCGTACCAAACCGACAACACTTAAAATTAATGATAATGCTCAACTGGGTTGAACACATTAAACAAGTTAAATGTCAAATTTTTAAAGGTGTTGGCATTCTCAACAAAGCCAAACAAATTTAACTAGATAATTTTTGGTGATATTATTTGATCATATTACAATTTTTTGTTCCCTCAGTTGACCTATTGCATTGAAGTATGGGGAAGTGCATTTGACTGGTATTGTTCAAGTATTATTAAGATTAAAAAGAAAGCAGTGAGAACGCTCGTCTCATCCAATAGATTAGCTCATACAAAACCTATCTTAGAATTATTAAATATTTTATCTTTCAGACAATTGTATGTATATTCAATACAGATGTTTGTGTATAAATACAAGATGGGTCTTTTACCAACAATCCTTAAAAATATGTTTACACTTAATCATGATGTCCATAGTTATAATACAAGGCAATCTGCACAAATGCATATATCCATGGCAACTTTAGAAATTTGACTTCGTTGTATAAGAAATAAGGGTGCTATCATTTGGAATTAGTTCAGCATCAGCACAAGACTCAAGTTTACGACTTAAAGTAATTAGTTACAAATGTATATTTAAGCAATTCATTTTACATAATGATGATAATATGTAACACATTTTTAAATCACAATTAAATCTTCCTTATCTACACGCTGTTTTTGTTTTCAATATAATGATATTTGCATTGAAATATACATTACGGATTACAACACTGTATAATGTCCTTCCCTTGTTGTGCTCATTATGTTATTATTAATGATTTGTTGTAATTTGATTTGTATATGTTGTAATGAGTTACAATAAATTTGATTTGATAGAGTTTTTATATATTTTTATATCTTATTTAGGCCAATACATCAAGATCATTTTAATTGTGTGTTGTGGATTGTTGTCGAAAACACGCAGGTTTATCCTTATCACCAAGTCTTCAAACAACCCAGCATGCCCAGAACTGCGAAACAGGACAAATCCGAGATGGACGAAATCCGCCGTTCTCTTGATTTTTATGCAACTCTTTCAACGATATTAAGTAGCAGACCACAGCGACTGACAAGCGTATCACCAAGCTGCTGGAGATCATCAAGGTGAAAGACGAACGCCTATCAAAGTTGGAGGCACAAGTGAACGATCTGACGCAAAATTCGAAAAAAATGAACGTGAATATTCACAGTTATGCCTTCACCGCCACTACGAAGAAACTAATCACGCGGAGCTCGACATCGACCGCCAGCTCGACATCGAGGAAACTCCGACCGTCTCCGTGAGTGTCACACTGAGAACGAACGTTAACTTCGCTAGACAGAAGTTGAACATCACGATCGAACCTACGACATCACCGCGATCCACGACCTTCCGCCGCGTCCCATCATCGTTCAGTTTCATTCGTCTTACAAGAAAGCCGAGCTAATGATGAAACGAGGCGCGTTGAGGGGAACTTACATTTATCTGAACTATCTCAACTCACAACACCGAACTATTTTGTCAAGCGCGACAACTGAAGCGCGACCGGAAGATCTACAGCGCGTGGACACAAAACTGCAGCGTTTTCAACAAGGTTCGAGAGGACCACCAACGACTGAAAGTGAAGACACTCGCAGATCTTGCGAAAGTTTGAACTCTGTAATGATCAGTATTGACCATGGCTGGTGTAGTTCTCACATGCTCCACGTGCCCTTCTCTAGTTCATTAGAAATATATTAGTACAGTCGTAAGTGTATAAGTATTGACCATGGCTGGTGTAGATCTCACATGCTCCACGTGCCCTTCTCTAGTTCACTGGAGATATATTAGTACAGTCATCAGTGTATAACTATTGACCATGGCTGGTGTAGATCTCACATGATCCACGTGCCCTTCTCTAGTTCACAGGAGATATATTAGTACTGTCATAAGTGTATAAGTATTGACCATGGCTGGTGTAGATCTCACATGCTCCACGTGCCCTTCTCTAGTTCACAGGATATATATTAGTACAGTCATAAGTGTATAAGTATTGACCATGGCTGGTGTAGTTCTTTCATGCTCCACGTGCCCTTCTCTAGTTCACAGGAGATATATTAGTACAGTCGGAAGTGTATAAGTATTGACCATGGCTGGTGTAGATCTCACATGCTCCACGTGCCCTTCTCTAGTTCACAGGAGATATATTAGTACAGTCATAAGTGTATAAGTATTGACCATGGCTGGTGTAGTTCTCTCATGCTCCACGTGCCCTTCTCTAATTCACAGGATATATATTAGTACAGTCATAAGTGTATAAGTATTGACCATGGCTGGTGTAGTTCTCTCATGCTCCACGTGCCCTTCTCTAATTCACAGGATATATATTAGTACAGTCATAAGTGTATAAGTATTGACAATGGCTGGTGTAGTTCTCACATGCTCCACGTGCCCTTCTCTAGTTCACAGGAGATATATTAGTACAGTCGTAAGTGTATAAGTATTGACCATGGCTGGTGTAGTTCTCACATGCTCCACGTGCCCTTCTCTAGTTCACAGGAGATATATTAGTACAGTCATAAGTGTATAAGTATTGACCATGGCTGGTATAGTTCTCTCATGCTCCACGTGCCCTTCTCTAATTCACTGGATATATATTAGTACAGTCATAAGTGTATAAGTATTGACCATGGCTGTTGCAGGTCTCACATGCTCCACGTGCCCTTTTCTAGTTCATTGGAGATGTATGAACTTTTAACAAAATCGCTTATCAACGAAAGGTAAACATATTTTATGTAACTAGTTTTTGTATTACATATATTGTATGTTAATAAACGTAGGTACAACACTATGTGATCATTTAATAATAATTATTTCGCATTATAGTTATATACGGTATGTTTTCTACAGTCAATATTCACGTTGTTTTAATTTTGGGGGAGGGCAATGTATATCCTTTTTTTTTCACTGCGTTTAGTATTAGTCATTTTATATTTTTATTTTTGGGACAGTGCATTCCGGTACAAACTCTTTGTTGAAAGACAGCTATTTGACTTTACCAAAACAAACGGTGACAAGTTTCACCAAACTTGCCTCACCTCTCCATCGAGTTGTGTCGAGTGTTGCAAGTTTACCGTACACATTGGCTTTAAATAGGTAATTGTACCGTTGCAAGTTGTAACATTGCAAGTTGTAAATGTATTTATCAACGTTATAATGTTAATAACGTTTAGTCTTTATTTAAGTACTTTGCAAGTATTTTGTTCCACGCATTAAAGATACACCAATCACATGAAACATATAAAACAAGCAACATTATAAAATGTATATACTATTCAAGTTATCAACCATTCACCAGTTCAATTTTATTTCAAAGCATAACCGCAAAACGACTACTAAAAGCATCAATACATGCAATACAGAGAATATCACAGTTGTCATATTGGTTAAATTGGACTAACGGTATTGCATTAAGCTTAAGCATACACATGCATGTTTATAATTCTTTAAGATCTCAAGCGATATATTGATAGAAGCGTATCAAATACACATTTTAGAATTCGTTTAATGAAAAAACCTAAATCTAGCAAGGAACCTACGGCATGAATCTACTGGTTATTGTGCTTGTTGCTGTCTGCATAAATACTGGTCATATTTTGAAATCAAACAGAGCTTTGAAGGGTTATTTGATTTCGACTTTCGCGCAACCTATTGAGACAACTGCGAACACCACCATACGGTTAGGATGCCATCAGTTTCTTCACACTGCTGGCATCCATCGCCGTGTAGTTCGACTCGGCAAACTCAGTCATGTGTGTATCTGAACTCATCACGGTGACGGTGGACGGAGATCGGGAAGCTGGTCGGAAGTGTATAAGGTAGTTGTGTCGCTTGGACTGCAAGTCGGTCATCACTCGTCGATATCGCATTAGCAAGAACGTGGTGAGAACCGACATCAGGAGAGTGAGACATGCTGACCATACCAGCTCCAGCGTCACGTCGGCGCGCGACTCGGCAACTACAATGAAACGATCAGAAGCCGATGATCCAAGGAAGTAATTAAGAAAAGAAAGATGCGAGCATCCCTGGGATTGTGGGATGACACACAACCGTATTATCTTATTAGCATAGATTACAATGTTACCACAATTGATAGCAAATACACGCATACCAGTTTATTTTACCTGCACTTATCGTTAACTAACGAACCCCTATTTGCGTTTAGCTATCGTAGTCAGGCATGATGACCTGCTAGCATAGTCATCCCTTACTTAAATCGTATTCAAATGAAATACAAATGTCCACGGCTACTACTAGAATAATACAATATTAATCACGCAACCATTCTCATGCCATATATGTATGTAGTGGCGACATGTCTAGACTTACTATTGTTCTGCTCTGTTGAATTATATATATGTTATGTGTAATTGGCTATCAAAATTGTATTCGCAAGCAGCAGTTTAGAAAACGAACACACAAAAACATATCATGTATATGACACTTCTTAATGCTGTAAATATTTTTTTTTAATACAATATTCACGTCTAATTAATTTGCTTTGACGATCTTAAAGAAAAAAACGGTCGGTTGTTAACACACTAATTCAACTAGACATAGAACTTATATTTGTCTAGAATACTTACGAGGGATTTTACCGGCGGGACCTTGATGTCCGCTCGCGCCATTCGCACCTCTGTAGCCTACTGGTCCAGTACCTCCCTGTTTAAAACGGAATTTAGTAAAGAATTGTTTACCTTAATGTTGAGACTATCTATCAGATGTTGCGGCAATATACATCGACGAAATGTCATTAAGTGATTGCACAATGTATAAAGGAACAAATTGTGTCGTTTGCATAACCAACAAAACACATTCAAACATAACAGTAAACAACAAAAGGAAAACTACACTTTAGAAGAGTATAATTATAATTGAATACTATTTAATCAAGAGGAACTAATTGTTATCAAAATATTATATTTTGTACTGAACATAATTATATACATATAATTATATACATATATACATATATACATGTATACATGTATACATGTATGCATGTATGCATGTATGCATGTATGCATGTATGCATGTACGCATGTACGCATATACGCATGTATGCATATACGCATATACGCATATACGCATATACGCATATACGCATATACGCATATACGCATATATGCATATACATATATACATATATAATAGTATACCAACACGGATGCAATTTGATTATTGATTCACTGTGGACTTACTGTAGCGCCTGTTCGTCCTCCCTCAGGTCCAATCAACCCCCTAATTCCACTGGCACCCTGAAATACAGCACAGAAACTCTTGGCAATGTATCTGCAATTGTTCGCTTAGTAAGTATTCCTATCTGTTGTTGATCTGATTTCTGACTTGGGATTCTAATAGCGACCATCCCTCGCAAATCGTGCGCCGCTCCCTATAAATAATTACATTATGTCTTGTAGCATTAAAACAATAACCTCGACATTGTATAGCATTATAATTACATCTACATTGTATAGCATTACAATTACCTCGACATTGTATTCTCTCCGGTACAGGTTTGTGAACCAAATGCCTAACTAACAAATCAGTACGTTTCATAAACAAATTATAGTTTCTCATTCTGGACTCTATGTATGATAATTTACACAGGCATACTACTTTACAATATCAGTTGACGTACCGTTGGTCCAAACCTGCCATGACGACCGATCGAGCCCTACAAAAGAAACAAGTTTTCAACTGGCGGTATTTTATTATAACCATGTTAGTACGATTAGTACGAATTGGAAAACGTGCAGTGTACAGCGACCTACATACAAGAAACCGGATTTACAGTCTGAGCGAACGCCGAAGACGAAGTATGATCATCATAACTATACGTATGCCCTATCATAACTACTGATGACCAACACTGTCCGTTCTTAATCGTTGACGTACTCTCAAAGAACACGATCATTTTAACACCAACGGTCACATTTACCTCTGATACAATATTATGTACTCACCAATATCGTATCCATGTTATATTGAGATTGCACGCCTTATGTTTTGCCGGAATGACACTCAAGAACCTTAACTATCATGAATAATCTTATCGGAATAGTCATAATTAAGTATCTATATATACAGAATCGTAATCCACTGCATATATATATATATATATATATATATATATGTGTGTGTATATACAGTGGATTACGATTCTGTACATATAGATATATATTGCATCCTGACGCACTTGCCATCTGCTGGGTTTTGCTGTTGATGTCTATCTGATACGATCGTAGTAAAGTGAGACAGTTTATTCCTCTACTCGGAATTAGCCAGCGTAGTAATTTCTAACAGGAAGTCTGCTGTGTTGAAAGTGGGAAAATGGGAAATTGTTGAACATCAAAAGGTACTGCCGTTAACTGAGCCCGCCTCGGCAATATTGCTAATAAAATTTGTTTTGAAACTGGGTGATTTGTTTGCCATTGGAACATACTCTGGGGTCGTATCTTTTTGATTGCGAACGTTGTCACGGACTTACTAAGCTTAATTTGGCGGGCGATATACATTCATCGTACATACTATAATCTTAAAACATGATTATTAATTAACTAATGCAAAACTAGTAGCAGACTGCCTCGTTTTAAATCGTGGCCGTACCATCCGTCCAGTTGCCCCCGTCTTTCCAATGACTCCTCTGGCACCTGCGTATCCCATTCGGCCTGTAGAACCAGTGTGCCCTGTCGCTCCTGTCGCCCCTGTGCCTCCGTATTGGTAGTCCCAAGTTGCTGCCACTAGATTGGGACATGAATATTCAGAACTACTCACTGTGACGTGATCATACTGCCTCTACACATACACTAAAGGTGGCATTGAAAGGATGTACGTTCCATTTTTGATCATGATCTACGCACGCAGAAATGCATCCACGCAAGCAACGCACGTGCACGGACGCACGTATCTGCATTAATTTATAACTTCTGCATTTTAGCACGAGCTGTAATCGAATAAAATATGTTCAAATTTAGGTAACTACATTAATGAATTAGAACTTTAAAAATGGTAAACAAAATCTAACTAAAACTCGTCAATATTCGTGCATTTCACGACCGGTGTCTTCCCTGCTACCCTCACCTTGTACAGAGACAACCAACGCAACCACATAGAGGACCTTCGCCATCGCAGCAACTAGAGGAGACAAACATAAATTGGTAGACGGGAGCCGTGCAGAGAAAGTTGAAAACGCACATGTGAACGATGTGGCAATGACTTATTGGTAATAAGATTGTGTGTGAGTGTGTGTACACGCGTGCGTGCGTGTGTACGTGCGTGTATGTGTGTTTGTGTGTGTGTGTGTGTGTGTGTGTGTATGTGTGTGTGTGTGTGTGTGTGTGTGTGTGTGTGTGTGTGTGTGTGTGTGTGTGTGTGT
>JAHLWY010000058.1:0-23733 GCA_020002185.1 Paraescarpia echinospica
TATATAACCTTATAGTAAACATGGCATAATGTATGATAAATAACGAGAAGTAGGGTCAGGAGACTCCTCTAAGACTATGTTAGTCGCTATCGAGGAGCCACCTTTTGTAATAAAACTTTAACTAAATCAATACATCACATAATCAATTTCTTCGAGAAGAAGAATATAAAAAAACAATATTATGTATGCATGCGTCTAGTGTGAGCAAGCTTACATGCTTATTGAGTTTGTCGTTTAGGCACTGTTTTGTACTGTATCAAGTTGACAGGTGGTTGTCGGTTCTTAATTTTGCATACATATAAAGCAATTTTGCCTGGTGCATGTTACTTGATAGTTTTGTAAAAAATAAAGTATAACATACTTGGCAAATCCTTGTGAACTGTGTGTACTAAGCTTTTCTTTGACAATATCAGGAATGTTATTTAAGTGGTAAATTATGCCTAAGGCATTTCTTAGCAAATTCATGTTTAATTTTATAAGTGTATATTTTATTCTTGACTCTTGTATCGTGATTATGTACCTGATAGTTAAACATTATCCTCCAGTTTTGTAAATAAACTGGTAAGTCATTGTGTAAATATTTATAGTAACATTTTAATTGTTGTTATTTAAGAATGTCATCTACTTTTAACAAGTTGAGTTTTTGTGAAATGGTTCTGTGTGGGAAGTATAATTACTTAAAGTAATAATTCTGAGGGCTTTTTTTGAAGTTTTTATTATTCTATTTGATTGAAAGCCCCACGCCATGATGCAATAATTAATGTGTGGCACTATTAAAGAATTATGTAATATTATTTTAATATGAAGAGGTAACACATGTTTCAATTTATTTAAAATGCCAATTTTTTAGAACAAGCATTTGATATTTTTTCAGTGTGTTTTTCCAGTTTAGATTTGTATCTATAATTAAACCCAAAAAATTAAATTCTTTGACTTTTACAATATTTACATTGTCTATCTTCAGAGTAAGTGTCTGTATATTTTTCTTTGTCTTTTGAAATGTCATGTATTTCGAGTTTGCTATGTTTAGCGATAATTTATTTATTTTGAGCCATTCATTTATTTTTAAAAGTTCTTCATTTATTAAGGATTCTAAATTTTCTTCATGTATGTTATCGCTGAAAGTGCTTAGTGTACTTGATAGAGTTGTATCGTCAGCATAAATTATGAAATTAAACATTTGACTGGCTTGTGCAAAATCATTGATATATATGATGAATAACAGGGGTCCTAAGATTGAACCTTGTGGTACACCTGTTGTTATTGATAACATATTTGATTTTATATTGACAATTTCCGTATATTGTTTACGATTTGTTAGGTAACTGCTGAATAAGTTCTGATGTGTTCCATGTATACCATAATATTTCAATTTGTCAATTAAAATTAAATGGTCAATGGTATCAAAGGCTTTAGAAAGATCTAGGTAAATATTAATGATTATTTCATCCTTATCCAGTTTGGTTATTATTCTATCTATTAATTCTAGTGCTGCGTATTCAGTTGAATGTTTAGGACGGAATCCATACTGATGGTCAAATAAAAGCTTAGAGTCTTTTAAATAAGATGATAATTGGTCACAAATATTTTTTTCAAGTACTTTTGAAATAGCTGGTAGAAGAGATATGGGTCTATAATTATTGAATACTGCTGGCTCACCTTTTTTATAAATGGGAATTACCTTAGCAATGTTTAGTTTATCAGGAAATATTCCCGTGGTTAATACTTGATTTGTTAATAAATATAAAGATTTGGTTAGTGCAGGTTCAAGCATTTTTAGCAGTTTGGTAGAGAGACCATCACATCCACAGCTATTTTTGTTGGGTAGACTAATTATTGTTCTCTTTATTGTATCTTCTTCAACATATTTAAATGTAAAATTACAGTTTACTATTTTATTTAGATAATATGAATGATCATGAATGCCTTTGTATTTAATGTCATTAGCCAGATTACTACCTATATTGGTAAATAATGTATTGAATTTATTTGCAATTTCTAATTTGTCTGCCACAATAGAATCGGATTCTTTAAAATATTTTGGAAATGATTTATTAATTTTATGTTTAGACAGGATTTCATTTATAGTTGTCCAAGTGTTTTTTTTATATCAAATTTAAATTGATTAAAACATTTGTCAAAATATGATTGCTTTGCTTTGCGAAAACTTCTTTTTCAAAATACTATTGTATGTTTTTAGATTAATCAATAATACGCCATATTCAGAAGATTCAGGGTTAGTGATTTTTAATTGTTTGTAAAGTTTGTCTCTGTATCGTATTGAGGTTAGGAAGCCTTGAGTTATCCATGTAGATTTTTTATGTTTATATTTATTAAATTTCACTAATTTGCTAGTCATATATTTATTTTTAGCTTTATTTATTTCATTGATGATAATGTTATAATTATGGTTTGGATCAGCATTTGAACTTGTATCTAATTTTTTATGTATTTCAGAAAAGATTATATAATTTCTGAATTTTAACATAGCCTCTTTATTTTGTACATTAACTCGTATAAATTGTGTAGTATGTTCCTCTTTTAGAGCAGTGTTCATAAGCATAAAATATGGTTGATGATCAGAAATGTTTTAATTAATATTCCTGCTATACTTTGCAAAATACGCTTTGTTAAATTACAAAACAAATTATCAATAAGTGTACCAATACATGTTGTGAACCTTGTAGGAAGAGTAATTTGGGGGAAGAGACTAAATGTCAAAGAATGTGCTACAGTGTTGTTGCTCGTTTATTTTTAGCATATTTATATTGTAGTCCCCTGCAAGAATAAGGTTGTTGTTTTGATGATGTTGCACAGATGACAGGACCATTGTAAATTCATTTATAAATTCGTTATAGTTTTCAGTTAAAGGCCTTGGTGGTCGGTATACATTTCCTATAGTGACTGTCTGCGATAAGCCTCCTCCATTTACTTGTATTATTTGTCCCTCCCATTGTTCATACATATTTAATTTCATCTTTACTTCATAATCAAAGTGTTTATATATATATATATTAATAATCCCCCTTTGGTGCTGCAACTTTTTCCTTGGGATATACAGTCATATCCATTTAATTGAATTAGTGATAAGTCATCATTATCAGATAACCAGCTCTCTTGGAGACATATTATGCTAAATTTAAAATTTAAGGAAGACAAGTCATTTACAAACGCCTCGAGCTCACTAAACTTTGCATTAATGGACTGTATATTTGAGCTTAGGATACTGAAATGTTTATTATTGTTTTGAACTAACAAATTAAATTTTTCAAAATCATAATATGACGATCGGCGTATTGTTGGCAATTCATTATTTTCATCAACAGTATTATTGATGTTTAGAATATTATTTAGACTATTATTTGTAATACCACCTGTAAATTGGAGAAAAGTTTCGTCAGTTATCATTTCAGTGTATTTTAAATTTTAATGAGATCAGCAGATTTTCAATGTGCAGTAATGTTTCAGTAAGTGTGTGTGCCTTTAGTGTTTGAGTTACTAGATTTTGTTTAATAATATTGTATTTTGTCCATGTAAAGCTAAAGCAGTGCATAATAAGTAGCTACTTAAATAGTCAGAGATAGAAAAAAAAACAGATTATGTTTAGAAAAAAATTCAAGAAAAAAAGGCGATGTAATAGAAAAAAGTCAGGACCATTTGACAAGATGGCCTGAGAAAAAAAAACTTAAGAATAAAACTGTATTTCTAGTGGTAGGAGCTAATGCATTCTACTTCATTCTAACCAACACATTTCCAACATATATAAATGCAAAAAATGCAAAAAGGTTATTATATTATAACAAATAAAAAAGTCATGTGTGGAAAATAAATAAACATTAAACAGAAAACAAATTACAAGTCACGACACAAGTGATTGACAAATTGCACTAAGAGATGAATATGATTTAGAGAATACTGCAAATAGCAAAATAAGATATTGAAAGTAAACGTACGTTAATACAAAAGCAAGGTACCCTCTAACTAACTTTTTTACATACTTATAGTTCCTATAGCTGACATTGCAGATGCAATATAATGCATTTTATACAACGCATTTCCAATATATATAAATGCATAGGTTATTAGATTATAACAAATAAAAAGTCGTATGGAAAATAAAGAAGCATTAAACAGAAAACGGATCACAAGTCACGACACAAGTGAGTAACAAACTGCACTAAGATATATTCAAAAAAGTTGATATAGGGAACACTGCAAATAGCAAAACAAGATATTAAAGAAAAAAGAAAAAAAACTACGTTAATAGAAAAACAGGTACCTTTTAACCAAGTTATTTACATACGTACAGTTCATATAGCAGACATTGCCAATCGCAAAACTAGATTTCGTGTCAGTCAGAAATGTCACGTGAGCAACAACTAATTGTTCACATCATTATCACCGACATTTGGTGCTATGCCTTGCTTGTCATTGGTACTTGTCCAGCTCATTCGAGGTGTATATCCTGTGAATCATGTTGTTGACATCCTTGATTACAATGTTCCCATTGTAAGTCCAGCAGTCTCTGATTTTGTTTGCCTTTTTCAACACTCTTGTTGCGTAAGCCAACTTTGAGCGCAATATTGTCAAATCTTCATTTATGAAGATCTTCAAACTTCGCTCGGCTACGCGTTCGTTCTTTTGTTTAAGTGAAGCTCTTGACTGAAACACTCTGTCATGTGTCCTCTCCGATTTGAAGCGGACGATTACGGGTCGCGGCTTGGTGGAGGTGTCCGTTTTGCGACCAATTCTGTGTACCCGTTCAAAGTCGCTGGGCAATACAGCAGGACTGATTTTCATGTGCTCGTTGCATATTTCGATGAGCTTTGACTCAAGGTCCTCCCCATGACCTGTCTCCTCAATGCCACTAAAACGTAGATTTCTCCTACGACCATATTGTTCATTGTCATCAATTTGGTTCTGGAGATGAGTAACCTTATCTTCAAGCAGTGCAATTTTATTGTTTTTTCATCCAGTTGCTGTTGAAAGTTTTTGAACGTTGAGGGCTGCAATTAATCTTAGAACTAACTGATCTTCTTGGCTGTCCTCGACATTGCTTGATCTACGCGACTTTGGCATATCGTAAGCCAACTTGCAAACGCAGTCATGCGGAACACAATAACAAGTGGGTGTCTACAGTTCCACTGTCCGGCGTTGTTTGCCAGTGCAAGACGTTGTTACGTAATGCACCCTGCTACACAGGCAGGCACTGACACTGAGGCGTAATGTGCGTCGATCTCCGGCTGAAGTTATGGAACTAATAGCAGCTAAGCAACCTCTATCTAGCACTTTCACAAAGTCCGAAAAGTTCAGCGTGCTCTATCTCCTTCGGTCAGTCAACCACCTTTAAAACCTCCACACTCCAACGCCTCCCCACCACAAAAACTATTCAAAGCTCGGGACACACCAGAATACACGTCTATCCCCGGGCAGCCATCTTGTCAGCGACAGAGAGAGACAGAGTTAGAGGGAGAGGGGGAAGAGGGAGAGGGGGAAGAGAGAGAGAGAGAGAGAGATCGCGAGAGAGAGAAGAGAGAGAGAAAAGAGAGAGAGGGAAAGCGAGAGAGAATAGAAAGAGAGAGAGAGTGCGTGCGTGCGTGTGTGCATGCATTTGTGTATATGTGTGTAGGTGTGTATGTTAAACTGTAGTATATTGGCAGTTAAAAAACAAAGTTCAACAACATTGTGTGAAATTTACACATGTTCTAAAGAATTTATATGTTTCTGGGTAGCGTGCGTTATTTCACATCGCGTGAACTGATAGTGTCAGGAATGAAAAGTGAGTGGGGATTCGGATAGTAACATGTTATTCTATTCTCTTCACCAGGAACAAGTCTCACCTTGCAGAAGGGCAAGTAACACGATCACACACAGTTTCTTCGCCATCACGGCAACTGTAATGCAAAACCTTTTTGTTTACTCCTGGTATGCAAATTGATTACATAATATATAAAATTAGTACAATGCTGCTCTATGCGTGTGTTTCTTTAATATGTTGGTTTACATCGTTGTGTAAATTATAGATTTTGTGTAAGTTGACACCTGTTTTTCAATATAACATATTATTGTTAATCACACCAATTCAATGATATAACAAGATACGATGTTCGGCTACACAGTTATATTGTTCTGATTGGAAAAACGCACATTCGTTTAACAAGCAATACCTCCAGAAAAAGAAAAGAAAAATGTCCGTTTTATTTTCCCGAATTCTTAACACAACATGGTATTCTCTTCGCGTGCGGGTTACGTTGACAATGTATATTGCCGTATACCAAGCAATTGACGCTCATTAAATGAAAGACTCGTCTGCTTAGCGAGCATATGCACAATTTGAAGGTTTTCTATTGTGTAATCTGTTTATCGTTCATTTCAAGAGCTCGTAGGCGTAACGCACTGCCACAGTGGCCGCAGCGGTGCAGACTGCAATACATTTTAGAACGTTAATGTGCCTTTGGCAATGTGGAATGACTGAGGTATCAAATATTGACAAAAATACAAAGCGTAGTTATCACAGCAAAATCGAGGTGTGCCCCGCTTCTATACGAGTGTTTCATCATAATATTTACACATAAAAGTCCCGCTATGCACTCACCCGATCTGACAGCCGACCGACTTTACTGCCTCCCAAAACGGCTACTGTAAACGCAGCGAGAAATTACAGTGAATGGATGACCCCGATTTACCGCGCAGCCAAACACCGCAAGTAGTGGTATCAACTTAGAGAATAACACCCGCAAACTGTCATCAAACGTCCGATCCTAGCCGTAAATTCTGGTAGGCTCAGCAGCACACAATTAAAGTACGCCGCACCTTTGCAGTGAATAAACCTGCGGGGTAAAAATAGTTTCAGTATGGCGCCCGTTGAACGTTTCGTGAATTACGGCCCGTGAACACGCACCCCGTTTGCGTCTTCAAAGGAGTGTTGTGGTAGGTGATTAATGCTGCGTTCCAATCAATATGTGTAAGTCGTAATCACAACTTGGCGAACAGGAAAGTTCACGAACTCCTCCAGTTCACTACTTGTAAATGCATGCAACTGGGTCAAGTAGGGGTTGCGAAGTCGTATTCACGGTATACACGCGGTGATTGGAACGCAGTATAAGAGGTAGGACACTGGGGCAGTTGACGTCTACGTCACGGGCTAGAATGCTTAGCTGTCACAAACGGAAGGCAAGATTAGGTCACGGTGTCACTAATGGAATTAATAAAGATGACGGAAAATAACCGATACGGTGACGAAATTGAAATTCAAAAAATTGATTGATTGTGCCGTAGAAGCAATGTTGAAATTGTCTTGCATATACGGATCTGGCTCGGTGCATTATTCGGCTTGTTAATGCTAAAGTTAGAATGTATAGTATTTAAATGTGCATTCAAGTGCAGCGTTGAAATGCTTGGTGCATTTCCGTACAAGAACTATTCTCTGAAACTAACAAAAGCATGTCATTGGGTGATCCTAATTAAAGGATGACTACCACAGTTTTTATCCTCGGGATTTGTTTATTGCGCAATATTTCCATAGTTATGGTAGCATTATATTCGAGTACAGCGCAACCTTTGGGAAGTGTTGTTTGTAACATCGACGCATACAACAGTATGTAGACAACAGTAGTCGTAGACAGCTGTACATGATGTATTGCTTGTCTAAACGGTCTAACAATACCATACGGTGACACACCGCAGCACCGGTCAGAGAGGACGAACATCGCCACTCCTTGATACTTCATGACAGCTTCACGGTTGACAGAACACTCCAAAGACGACACAAAGGACACTGGCGGGGAACGTAAAGTATTTTGACACATCTTCTGCTGCGCGTCGTGCGGTTGATGGTATGTACGAGTTGTCTTTCACTGCGATTTCGAGCAGAGTTGGGCTGTATAGAGATACACGCACATGTTCATACACACACACGCACGTACGCACGCACACACACGCACGCACGCACGCACATACACATTCATACACACGTGCACGCACGCATGCACACATATCCATACATCACACACGCACACACGCGCATACACATACGCAAACATACTAACACACACACACACACACACACACACACACACACACACACACACACACACACACACACACACACACACACACACACACACACACACACACACACACAAACACACATACACACATACACACACACACACACACAAACACACACACAAACACACACACAAACACACACACGCGCATACACGCACGTACACTCGCACGCACCATCGCTCGCACGCAAGAAACACACAATCTTATTACCAATACGTCATTGCCACATCGTTCACATGTGCGTTTTCAATTTTCTCTGCACGGCTCCCGTCTACCAGTTTATGTTTGTCTCCAGTAGTTGCTGCGATGGCGAAGGTCCTCTATGTGGTTGCGTTGGTTGTCGCTGTACAAGGTGAGCGTAGCAGGGAAGACACCGGTCATGAAATGCACGAATTTTAACGAGTTTTATTTTGTTTACCGGTTTAAAGTTCTAATTCAATAATGTTCATAGATAGTTATCTAAATTTGAACATATTTTATCTGATTACAGGTCTTGCTAAAATGCAGAAATTATAAATTAATGCAGATACGTGCGTCCGTACATGTGCGTTGCTTGCGTGTATGCATTTCGGCGTGCGTTGATCATGATCAAAAATGGAACGTACATCCTTTCAGTGCCACCTATAGTGTATGTGTAGAGGCCGTATAATCATGTCACATTGAGTAGTTCTGAATATGCATGTCCCGATGTAGTGGCAGCAACTGGGGGCTACCAATACGGAGACACGGGGGCGACAGGAGTGTCAGGGTACAGTGGTTCTATAGGCCGAATGGGATACACAGGTGCCAGAGGAGCCACTGGAGAGACGGGGGAAACTGGACAGATGGTACGGCCACGATTTACGACGAGGCAGTCTGTTACTAGTTTTGCATTAGTTAATTAATAATCATGTTTTAAGACTATAGTATGTACGTTGAATGTATATCGCCTGTCAAATTGTGCCTAGTAAGTCCGAGACAACGTTCGCAATTAGAAAGATACGACCCCGGAGTATGTTCAAATGGCAAACAAAACACCCAGTTTCAAAACAAATTTTATTAGCAATGTCGCCGAGGCGGGCTCAATTAACGGCAATACCCTTTGATGTTCAACAATTTCCCATTTTCCCACTTTCAACACAGCAGACTTCCTGTTAGAAATTACTACGCTGGCTACTTCCGAGTAGAGGAACAGACTGTCTCCCTTTGCTACGATCTTATCACATTGACATCAACTGCGAAACTCAGCAAATGGCAAGTGCGCCAGGATGCAATATATATATATATATGCAGAATCCTATTCCATTGCATATATACATATATATATATATATATGTCTGCAGTGGATTAAGATTTTGTATAGATATAGATACTTAATTACGACTATTCCAATAAAATTATTCATAATAGTTAAGGTTCCTGAGTGTCATTCCGACAAAACATAAGGCGTGCAATTTCAATATAATATGGATATGATATTGTGTCAGTGATAAATGTGACCGCGGATGTTAAAATGGTCGTGTTCCTTGAGAGTAAGTCAACGATTAAGAACGGACTGTGCTGATCATCAGTAGTTATGATAGGGCTTACGTACAGTTATGATGATCGTACATCATCGGTGTTCGCTCGACTGTAAATCCGGTTTCTCTTATGATGGTCTTTGTACGCTGCACGTCTTCCAATTTGTACTAACGAAGCGTTGAGCATGGTTATAATAAAATACCACCAGTTGAAAACTTGTTTCCTTTGTAGGGCTCGACCGGTCGTCGTGGCTGGTTTGGACCAACGGTACGTCAACTGATATTGTTACGTAGTATGCCAGTGTAAATATATCATACATAGAGTCCAGAATGAGAGACTATAATTTGTTCATGAAACGTACTGATTTGTTAGTTTGGCATTTTGTTTAACATTCACTAACCTATACCGGAGAGAATACAATGTCGAGGTAATTGTAATGCTATACAATGTCGAGATAATTGTAATGCTACAACACATACTGTAAATATTTATATGGAACGGCGCACGACTTATGAAGGATGGTCGCTATTACAAACCCAAATCAGAAATCAGATCAATAACAGATAGGAATACGCATTAAGCAAACAATCGCAGGTACATTGCTAAGAGTTTCTGTTCTGTATTTCAGGGAGCCAGTGGAACTAGGGGGTTCATTGGCCGTGGGGGAGGTCGAACAGGCTCTACAGTAAGTCCACAGTGAATCAATTGCATCTGTGTTGGTATACTATTATATATGTATATATATATGTATATATATGTATATATATAATCTATACATATACATATATATATATATATATATAATACCATATGGCGAACGTGACATATAACACTGAAGCATCTATATTCAGTACAAAATATACTATTTTGAAGAAAAAAAAGGTTTCTCTTGATTAAATAATATTCAATTATAATTACACTCTTGTAAAATATAGTTTTTCTTTTGTTGTTTACTGTTATGTTTGAATATGTTTTGTTGGTTGTGCAAACGACACAATTTGTTCCTTTATACATTGTGCAATCATTTCGCCGATGTATATTGACGCAACATTTGATAGATAGTCTCAACATTAAGGTAAATAATTCTTTACTAAATTCCGTTTTACCCAGGGCAGTACCGGACCAGTAGGCTACAAAGGTGCGAATGGATCTAGCGGACATCAAGGTCCCCCCGGTGAAGTCCCACGTAAGTATTCCAAACAAATATATGTTTTATATATTATGTCTTATTGAATTAGTGTGTTAACAACCGACCGTTTTTTTCTTTAAAATCTTCAAAGCAATCGAAATAGACGTGAATAATATATTCAAAAACAAAATGTTTACAACATTAAGAAGTGTCATATACATGAGATGTTCTGGTGTGTTCGTTTTCTAAACCGCTGCTTGCGAATACAATTTTGACAGCCAATTACACATAAGATATATTTAATTCAACAGAGAAGAACAATAATAACTCTAGACCTGTGGCTGCTACATATATATATATATATATATATATATATATATGACATGAGAATGGTTGCGTCATTAATACTGTATTATTCTAGTAGTAGCCATGGACATTTATATTTCATTTTAATACGATTTAAGTAAGGGATAACTATGGTAGCAGGTCATCATGCCTGACTACGTTAGCTAAACTCAAATAGGGGTTTCGTTTGTTACCGATAAGTGCAGGTAAAATAAACTGGTATGCGTGTATTCGCTGTCAATTGTGGTAAAATAATAATCTATGCTAATAAGATAATACGGTTGTGTGTCATCCCACAATCCCAGGGATATTCGCATCTTTCTTTTCTTAATTACTTCCTTGGATCATCGGCTTCTGATCGTTTCATTTTTGTTTAATCCTCTCTTTTTTATTGTAGTTGCCGAGTCGCGCGCCGTGGTGACGCTGGAGCTGGTATGGCCAGCTTGTCTCACTCTCCTGATGTCGGTTCTCACCATGTTCCTGCTAATGCGATATCGACGAGTGATGACCGACTTGCAGTCCAAGCGACACAACTATCGGGTACACTTCCGACCAGCTTGCCGATCTCCGTCCACCGTCACCGTGACGAGTTCAGATACACACATGACTGAAATTGCCGAGTCGAACTACGCGGCGATGGATGTCAGCAGTGTGAAGAAACTGACGGCATCCTAACCATATGATGGTGTTTGCAGTAGTCTCAATAGGTTGCGCGAAAGTCGAAATCAAATAAGCCTTCAAAGCGCTGTTTGATTTCAAAATATGACCAGTATTTATGCAGACAGCAACAAGCACAATAACCAGTAGATTCATGCCATACTTTCCTTGCTAGATTTAGGTTTGTTCATATAAAAGAATTATAAACATGGACGTGCATATGTATGCTTAAGCTTAATGCAATACCGTTAGTTCAATTAAACCAATATGACAACTCTGATAGTATCTGCACTGCAGTGTGTTGATGTGTTTAGTAGTCGTTATGCAGTTAAGCTTTGAAACAAAATGGTTGATAACTTAAATAGTGTATACTTTATATAACGTTGCTTGTTTTACACGTTTCATGTGATTGCTGTATCTTTAAAGCGTGAAACAAAATAGTTGTAAACTACGTAAATAAAATTTGAACGTTCTTAACATTATAATGTTGATTAATGCAATTACAACTTGCAACGATACAACTTGCAAAAAGAGTGAAACTTGTAACCGTTTGTTTTCGTAAAGGCAAATAACTGTCTTTCAACAAAGAGTTTGTATTTTTTTGGAATGCATTGTCCCAAAAATAAAAATATAAAATGACTAATACTAAACGCAGTGAAAAGAAAATGTATAAACATTGTCCCCAAAAAAATTAAAACAACGTGAATATTAACTGTAGAAAACATACCGTATATAACAACAATGCGAAGTTATTATTATTAAAAGATCACATAATGTTGTAACTACGTTTATTAACATAGAAAATATGTAGTACAAAAACTCACCGCATAAAACGTGTTTACATTTCGTTGATTGGCGATTTAAAAAAAAGTCCTGTGAACTAGAGAAGGGCACGTGGAGCATGTGAGATCTACACCAGCCATGGTCAATACTTATACTCTTCCGACTGTACTAATATATCTCCAGTGAACTAGAGAAGGGCACGTGGAGCATGTGAGATCTACACCAGCCATGGTCAATACTGAACATTACAGAGTTCAAACTTTCGCATGATCTGCGAGAGTCTTCACTTTCAGTCGTTGGCCTTCCTCTCGAACCATGATGAAGACGCTGCAATTTTGTGTCCACGCGCTGTAGATCTTCCGGTCGCGCGTGGTGCGCTTGACTAAAGAGTTCGGTGTTGTGCGTTGAGAGGTGGTCATTCAGATAAATGTCAGTTCCCCTCAACGCGCCTCGTTTCATCATTAGCTCGGCTTTCTTTTCAGCCGAATTAAACTGAACGATGATGGGACGTTTACCGGCGGAAGGTCGTGGATCGCGGTGATGTCGTACGGTTCGATCGTGACGTTCAACTTCTATCTAGCAAAGTTAACGAATTTCGTTCTCATTGTGGCTCTCACTCAGACGGTCGGAGTTTCCTCGGTGGCGGTCGATGTCGAGCTCCGCCTGCTTGGTTTCTTCGTAGTGGCGGTCGAGGCATAAATGTGAATATTCACGTTCGTTTTTTTGAATTTCGCTCCAGATCGTTCACTTGTGCCTCCAACTTTGATATGCGCTCGTCTATTGCCTTGATGATCTCCAGCAGCTCGATGATACGCGTGTCAGTCGCTGTGGTCTGCTACTTAATATCGTCGAAGGAGATGCATAAACATTCAAGAGAACAGCGGATTTCGTCCATCTCGGATTTGTCGTGTTTCGCAGTTCTGGGCATGCTGTGTTGTTTGGAGACTTGGTGATTAGGATAGACCCGCGTGTTTTCGACAACAATCCACACACACACAACTAAAATGAGCTTGATGTATTGGCCTAAACATAAAATATAAAAATATGTAAAAACTCTATGAAATCAAATTTATTGTAACTAATTACAATACATACTAATACAAATCAAATTAAGAACAATCATATATAATAACACAATGAGCACAACAAGGGAAGGACATTATACAATGTTATACTCCCTATTGTATATTTAAATGTAAATGTCATTATTTTGAAGAAAAAAAACAGCGAGCAGGTATAGAAGATGTAATCGTGATTGAAAAATTAGAATTAGAAACTTAACAATGGGGACTGTGTTCACGTACAATTACTCCTTGTGGAGAGTAATGAAACGGTGCATATTATTTATTCTTTTTATAACTGTAAACAGCCTTAACGACTAAAATTTTTAAATACACATAATCACACACACACACTCACACACACACACACACACACACACACACACACACACACACACACACACACACACACACACACACACATACACACACACACACACACACACACACACACACACACACACACACACACACACACTCACACACACACACACACACACACACACACACACACCACACACACACACACACACACACACACACACACACACAACGCACGCTCTCTCTCTCTCTCTCTCACACACACACACACGTACATATATATGTATATATATATATATATATATATATCTGACTTAATAGTGAATAGTTGTAAAGATATCGTTACACCAGTGGTTCAGTACATATAGGTCGCCACGAGTGTGTTGCAACGTGTGGTAGTATTGTTGGAACGTGACAAATACACGCGCATGTAGGTTGTTATACAGCGATGTGTCCAGCCATCAGAGTTGCCCAAAGCGGTTTACACCTCACCCCGGGCAGATGAGAACAATATCACGACTTGGAACTATTCAGCCACGCTGCAATTACTGCACGAAAATGATTCGTACACAAGTATCCACCGTTGGCTACTACCAGGTTTTCACTTAGACAACTGAGTGAACTGAAACAATATTTAGTGAACGAAATTGTCTACGCTTCGACACAGCAGCAAGCAGGGAGTGGCGAATCAGCACTCTTTCAATCGAGAGAACCAGTGATAGCCGCTATGCCTAACTATATAGGTCAACGCATTATACCCATGTCATTACGATCGACGCTACGTCTCTACAACAATACGTGCTATGATTCACCTTTTGCGAAACGCTCAGTTCACGACCTCCGCTTTGACGGCACGTGTGTGTTGGGTGTCAGTTCTGAAGAGGTCAGTGTACAATCAAGACGAGGACTGGTAGGGACAGTTGAGTGTACAATCAAGACGAGAACAGCGTAGGGTTACTCGCGTGGTGTTTTGTCGTATTGGCTCAGTCGTTAGGAAGATTCTTTCACAAACATTCCGCTATAAGAGTACTGGACGGTGGCCTTCTAAGACTTGTAATCGCGCGCGCGTGTGTGTGTGTGTCTGTGTGCGCGTGTGTGCGTGCATGTGTGCGTGCGTATGTGTGCGTGTGAGCTTGTGTATGTTTGTTCACGCGTGTGTGTGTGTATGTACATGTGTGTTTGTGTGCGTGCATGCGTTGTGTGTGGGCACGCGTGTACGTGCATATCCATATGTGGATGGATAAAAGCAAGTATATTTTTGTGCCCACTTCGTCATACACATATAGTGTAACAAAGTTGTTACATATACCTTTGCGTATTGCATTTATTATACATTTGCGTTGCAGATACAACGATGGGAAAGACAGCCTGTATCATCGCTATTCTTGCTATCGTACAAGGTAAGATTAACTAACGTCAAAGCAACGAGACCACAGCATCGTCTTTTTCCAAATAAACTTCTGCAAATGAATCCAAATAGGTAGAACAGAAAAGGTCATAACCACCTGTTTTATAGCTGTGCTCGTCTGTTACCGCAGACAGTGTATTGTTTACTTCTTTCAACGTGTAGTTAAGCCATCGTTATATTATTAATATATCATCTGCTAACAATACATTATGAAGTCACCGGTTGTATGCGTTCTAAATCTGTTTTTGTATTTCCTAATAAAGTTACATGAAAATGATTTCCGTATATCTGATGCACCTTTTCGCCTTTAGTTTTGAAATGAAAACGCATTGTATTCCACCCAGGAATTAATTGGGCATCATCCATATTGAACTAGTATGTCGAATTGTGGGTATTTCAATTACCTGTTAATTAGAATCCATTTATTTAATGGTTGTCGCCAGAAACATAGGTCGTATGCAGTTCAACAATAATTCCAATATGGCGTTACAACATAATAATTTTTTATATTTTAAATGGGACATCATCCATAAGGAACTAGTATGTCAAATTGTAGTTATACCATTTAAATATTAATTAGAAACCCTTAATCTAAATATGTTCGCCAGGAACTAAGATGCATGCAGTTCAACAATAATTGAAACATAGGTATTGCAATAAAATCAAAATGAGACATTCACCAACAGGATTCATTGTCGAAAAGAGGTGCACTTGAAAATAAAACTGTATTTATAAAAGTAATGGTCGTATTTTGTAAAGAGTGCTATCTGCTAGTATGCTGCTAATACCAAGCTTATCCGTTGAGGTGACAGTGTGGAATAGTTCTGCAACTACGATAATTGTGTAACAATTGAACTACTATTGTGGTAGTGTCGTGGATAGTACCATCGAATCGCTTATAGCCACAGTCCCAATCCATATTTCATGATTGACGCCATGTCCTTTATGGAGGCATACAATTAAATCATAATGGTGAATTTGTGAGTGGTCAAGCTGTGGTCGACCATACTTTGCTAGAAAAATAAGTACAATTGCTGAATTGTTAAATAATAAACCAAGAGCCCGGAGCTGTTATTTACGTAAAAAGGGCCAATGTGTTTGAACCCATGTATTGGAGGAAACATCCCCATACATCACAAAAATCCGTTACTGCAGGATCTTGGGTGGGGGTATGCCCCCTAAATCATCGCCATGAATCATCCCCTAAATCATCCCCTGAAGTGGGCAAAAAGTAACTTTATTTATGTGAACAGCGCCAAGGCTAAAACAGTTTCAAACGTTTCACTGGTGTTCCCCGAGTACAGAATGACCAATGCCAGCAATTGTAAGTGGTGGAATCCCCCTGACAGCAATTTGTGTATCTACTGTATATACAGTGACTGTATTTTGCTATCATGATTTGATTTAATATTTCTTTAATACAACTGGTGATAATGACACAAGTGCTCTTATTTATTTCATTACAGATAATTGCATTCTGGAATGTAATTATTACATGGAGATGTAATTGATTACATTCAAGTAACTGTACTCATGAATGTACACAGCAACTGATTACATGGAGCAGGTAGGGTGATACAGAATGAGCACTTTCCATATGTGCAGTATTCGCCCCCCCCCCCACACTCCCCCAACTCTGTGACATGGTTAACCCACTGGCAGATGTCCATTCAAACACCATACCTCACATCTGCTGCAGGTTGGAAGTATTCAGCCATTATTTTACTAAGCATAGACTATCAATGCCAGGTACTCGTTTATATAGCTTTGTGCAATATGGAGTGACAAAACTGCACAAGCTTTAAAATGATTAAAATCCACATTATCACGTCTCCCACTGCAATTATGACTGCTGTCCTACTTTCGTCTTTTGGAACAGTACTTCAGGAGGTAGCTGTGATACATATCCAGCTGTGGCAGTATTTGGTGAGCAGGGGAAGGGCTCGCAGAACATGTCGTGCAGTGACGAACGACTTGAGGGCGGAGAATGCCGGTGAGCCTTGCTCCAGGTATATATACGTCTCTTCACCGTCCGCAGCTGAAGCATGTGCACATTTGTGAAATTTCACGTTCCCTGTCCAGTCATGGATGCCACCAATGTGATGTAGGATGGACAGCCACTGTTCTCTGTGATCAACAACAAAGGAACACATGTCAAGTAATGCATTGCATTGTTCTGCACCTTTGCATGTAAATTATTTACTTACTTACTGCTCCCGTAACCCGCCTGGGTCATAGGGGCGTTGCATTGCTGAATGTTTCACTAGTGTTCGCGGTTGTGTGCTAATGTTTGAATTTCTGCGAAGGTCTTCCCAGTTCATTCTGCAATAGTCTGACGATAATTTCCTCTGTCTTCCCTTTCTTCCTTTCCCCGGCACTGTTCCTTGTAGTATTGTTTTTGTGAGCCCGCATGATCGTGTTACATGACCATACTACCATCTACGTTTCCTCTTTTTTATTGTGGTCAGCAGGTTTTCGTAATGTCCCACATATTGAGTGATGATTTTTCCTGATTTCATCGTTTGTGATGTGGTCAGTGTAGGAAATACCGAGGATTCTTCGGTAGCATTTCATTTCCACTGCAGCAATACTTCTTTGCAGTTCCGCTCTGAGGGTCTATGATTCGCATGCATACAGAAAGATGGAAAGGACGAGTGTACATATTAGTTTAAGTTTGGATTTCAGTGCGATGTTCGTGTCTGGTTTCAACTTCGCCAGTGCTGCTAATGTTTACGCAGACCTTGCAAGGATTTCGTTCTTGGAACCCTCGTCATTGATGATAGCTTCGAGGTACTTGAGCTGACTTACTGTTTCCAGTTCGCGACCATTGGCAGTTATTCGGGACCTCATTGTATTTTTGTTGTTTGTCATTAGCCTGGTGATTTCCATTTCATATCTGGCTGATGTTTCGTCCAGTCGGTTCACAAGGTTAGCAAGTCCCTCTTCACTTCAAGCCAATCCGTCGATGTCATCAGCGAACCGCAGGTTAGTGATGATGCGTCCTCCAATATTGAATGTGCCAGTGTGATCTTCTAGGGCATCTGTCATTATTCGTTCCAGGAATATGTTGAATAATGTAGGTAACAAGAGGCATCCTTGACGGACTCCGACTGATGCGTGGAACCATTCACCTACAGCGCTTTGCACCAGTAGCATATAGCTGCTCGATGGTGTGTACTAGTTTTCGTCCAATATCGTAGTTTTCATTGTCGCCCATAGTGCGGCTTGCCACACCCTGTTATATGCCGTCTTGAAATCAATGAAGACATGGAATAGTTCCTCTTGATGTTGCAGGTATTTCTCACCCAGAACACAAAGATTGAATATTTGTTCCGTGGTGCTTCTTCCACTGCGAAAGATCGCCTGTTCTTCGGCGATGATCTCTTCTATTTGTGGTTTCAATCTGTTCAACATGACTCTCTGCATCAGTTTGCTCGCATGACTAATGAGGCTGTTGGTTCGGTAGTTTTGACATTGTTGGGGGAATAATTATCAGTGATTGAGTCCACGTTGGTGGCCACTCTCCAGTCTGCCAGATTTGATTGCAGATGTTGGTGAGGATGTCTATCACCGTTTCTCCTCCGTTCATTATAAATTATGCTGGGATGTTTTCAAATCCAGCAAATTTTTCCTTCTTCACTGATCTTACAGCTATCTCCACTTCGTCACATAAAATTTGAAAGTCATCCTCATTTGATTATTATTGGCTGACTAAAACACTTGGATATCCGTTGGTCTAGAAGTTGTATACCTCTAAACAGTATTCCGTTAGTCTGGTGATAATGTATTTGTCTTCGGTGAGATACTTCCCTTCTTTGTCTTGAATAGTGTTGATTTTCTCCTGCCTTTGATTTGTCAGTTCTCTCACGACTTGGTACGCTCTTTTGCTGTTGTTGTTCGTGAGGGAATCTTCAGTTTCCGTGCACCGTTCTTCAATCCATTTTTCTTTGGCTTCTTTCATTCCATTTCTGATCTTCTTGTTCATTTCACTGTACATTGCTGCTATTTCTTCCATATAATTGTATTTCTACAAATCTCTCCTAGTGTCACACATTTCCAGAATTTCTTTTTTGAGACATCCACTTTGGCATTCCGGTCATCCTGGACAATCAGAATGTCCTTCATATATACTCCGTCGACGATGTCCTGGAGTTGATTTTAAAATTCTTCCACTTGCTCATCATCATGATCTGATATTGGGGCATAGACTTGTACCACCGTGAAGTTGAAAGGTGTTGCTCTAACGCGGATGGTTATGAGCCTGCTGGATGTTGGGTGGCACCATAGTACCGAGTTCTTTATGTTTTTTTATTTGACAAGGAATCCTACTCCTTTTACATGTTTGTCGTTTTCTCCATTTTCCCATCTGTTTGTACTTCACCACAGATCTTCCACCTGGTCTCACATAGTCCAAGGAGGTGCCATGTATATATTTCCATCTCATGTGTAAGTTCCTTAATTTTGTTCTGTTTGGTTAAGTGTTCTTACGTTCCGTGAGTCAATTGTAATGTAGTCCCTCCCACAGATCTTTTTGGGAGAGGGTCCACCAGTAGCATATTTGTCACGTCCGTCCTGATGGGAGACGGATGGCGCGGTCATTGGTAACCTGCGACTGATTCGATATCGATTTGTTTTGCCTTATTCATCATGTAGCGTGTCTGGGGCAGATTTTCTAACTTGGTGGAACCCATCCATCTCTAGGCAGCTATTTTAACCCATAGTTGGAACATGATTTGTGGAGGTCGGGACATGTTCACCCACTGGTGGTCCCTGCACTCCGCACATATCGGATTCATGTTACTTCGCCAAAGTTTTTCGTGGCTGGACCACTAAATTCCAGGTTTTACCTGGAGCCGTAAGGTGTCCAGATACGATATAGTGTCTCAAGGAAGCACTGCATGAGTCTTGATTAAAGAGAGGCTATATACCAGAAGGAAAGACTTATGCATTCGATTTTCTTTTCACCTCAGATGAGGCTATCTGGCGGCTGAAGCTGAAAGCGGGAGGTCAGAAACAAGCTATTGACCACTACACTAAATGACAGCTTGTAAATATTGTATACTAAATACTTTCAGAGAACTTCACCAATAAACATAAAGCATTCTCATTGAAATGAGAAATGAACAGGCATACTTGCCTGAGAACACAATAAGTCCACCTGATATTATCTGAATTTTTTTGTAAAGATGTATAGTCCCCATTCTATATCACCGTACCTAATCATTATATCAATTATAATCGTTCTACATCTGAGTAGCTGAACTACTGAAAATGTAAACAACATTTACATTATCAGTTTTGGAAGTTTGAATAAATACATTTACTGATAAGCTAGTAGTCATGCTGGCTGGTACTTTTGAGTGGACAACCTGAAAAAAACGAGTCGCATGCCCACGAAATGCAGTAATTTCGAAAACGGATTATAATACATGTTATGCCTAGGAGCTGATTTAGTGTATTTGGGACTCAATTCGGTGAAAGGAATTCACCTTTCAGCAATAATCACTACTTGGGTCGTGATCCCTATGCATCATCTACTGATTGAAAATCTAAGGGTTATTTGTTGCTTTGGACATGTCTCAGGAATAAAATGAATATATATCAAGTTTGATACTTACTCCAGCAACTGTGCGTCACCGTTGCATGTTGCACAACACCGCCACAGGAGGTTTGATACATTGTGTATCCAAAGAAGGAGATCCTCGCATCCCTTGCCTTGGGCCTTCGCAGTAAACTTGCGGTTGATGCCATTCCCCACGTGCCACATCATGTTGGTGATCGAGGTGAAATGCAAAATACAATTATCTATATTTTGGATCCAAAGTCAAGATATTATCAAAAGAGCTGTTACCCATTTTTGCTATAAGTGTGCAAATAACAAGTTAGTGAAGATGTGTGAACATGGTATGTCATTAAAATATTTCAACAATATAATTATGATTATTGAGTGATGCCAGTATTTTTATAATACAAAAAAATGATGTATCTGGTATGTCATTAAAATATTTCAACGATATACGTTTGTTTATTGAGTGATGCCAGTATTGTTATAATACAAACATGATGTATCTGGTGAACTATATTTGGATCACATAATTACTCCCAGAGATATCATTCTTCCAAATGCAATTTTGTTAATGTTTTTTTAAATAGAAAATGGCCATAAAATATGGCATAATGAATAAAATTACTTTATATCGACACCCTTATACCATGGATAAGAGTGGTTTAGAGGAATAGAATTGTTGTAAAGTGGTCTCTACTGATAGTAAACATAATAAGGTATCATAATCTGGCATACAAACATTTTAGTATTTTTTCTATAAAAAAAACACTTTCACCTGGGTTGTATCCCCTTAACTGAAATTGAGTAACATTAGGTAAATTTACTAATACAAATGAACACATTTTAAACGTTTTAAAATAGAGTGTGTAGTGATATTCTTCGTCACATCAACAGTAGTCACTCATAATATATAACATCATAAATAATAGGCCACACATTTCTCAAATTGACATATGTCAACGTCTAATCCAATATGGATGAATAAGATACCTATTCACCAGAACGTATTTAACAGTTTTTTTATTCATTTAACGCAAAATGCATTGTTTTGTAATGCTATTATAAACGACTATTCCAGCCTACGTTAATCCGTTACTGTAATATTGCTCACGTGACTTGATTGCCGATAACTTTTGCCATTCAGCTTTCTTCTTAAGACTAAACTCCTTTGTGCATATAGTTCATTCTGTTACTATTCTAGCTTGCCTCCAGCATATCTTACATCTCAAATGGCCCAAGATTACAATTGGATACCAATACGTCGTACTACTAACCTTCTTGCGATCCGATAATGTGCGTCGCGTCGACGTCTGATGTCCGTGACTAAATATCGTCGGCACTGCTCCAGGCTTCAAAAATCGACGTTGGCGTCATCTTGTCGGATCTTGTCCCATAAACTAATTATATACGTCTACTTCAAAATGAGCCGAACAAAGTGTATTATATTTCGAGGGCTTCCAACCAGTCCGTCCGCATTTATTAATCCACTGTTTCACTTCTGGTCGATTAATAGGGAAACAAAAAACAGCTCATTATCATTCGGTGTACTACTCCTACAACCACAGGCAGAAAAGTGTGGCATATTGCAAGTCACGTTTTCATTGCAAACCGAACTTTTAACAAGATTTAACAAGATTGCCATCCAGAGAATTAACTCTAGATGGCAGGCGGACAAGGAAGCCCTTTGGCTTATCGAGAGTCCAAACCTTTTATCTACATAAATATCCAGCCCTTCTGAGGTATGTGTCGATTTTATTTTGTTAAATATTCACACTACTAGTGCCCACACAATCATCAGATAATCTGTTCCATTCATTCACAGTCCTTTGTGAAAATGAGAACTTTCTTATGTCTAATCTACACTGCTCCTTTACTAATGTAACTTCATGTCCTCTAGTCTTTCTATCTTTCTTAACAGTAGAAAACATATTTCTATCAATATTTTCATAACCATTCAATATTTTTAACACTTCTATCTGATCTCCTCTCAATCTCCTGGTCTCTAGTGTTGTTAAACCACATTCTCTTAGGTGTTTTTCATAACTAAGATCCCTCAGTTTTTGTATCATTTTTGTCGCTCTCCTCTGTACTCTTTCTAGCATATCTATGTCCTTCTTGCGGTATGGCCTCCACGCTTGTATACAATATTCTAAATGAGGCCTAACTATTGTTTTGTACAGCGGTATTATTAGTTCTTTTTCTTTATATGCTACATTTCGCCTAATCAATCCAAGGATTTGATTTCCTTTTGAAGCTGCAATTCCACACTGCTCTGAAACCTTCATATCAGCACTAATTGTCAGCCATAAGTCTTTTTTTAATAGTAGTACTTAGTACAGTTCCCCCATTGTATATTCTACATATTCGTTCCCATGTCCTGTGTGAAGGCATTTACATTTCCAAAAATTTAACAACATTTGCCACTTTTCAGACCATTTGATCAACCTGTCAAGATCATCTTGTAAATGCTGTATATCTCCGTCACTTTTAATCCTTCTAAACACTTGTGTATCATTTGCAAATTTCAACACCTTGCTAGCTATATCATCGTCCAAATCGTTTATATATATTAAGAATAATATAGGTCCCAGTACTGATCCCTGTGGAACCCCATTCAAAACTGATTTCCAGTTTGAAGCCTCCCCATCAACAACTACCCCTTGTCTTCTGTCAATCAGCCATTTTTCTATCCAGTTAATTATACCATTTCCTATGCCATGGGCCTTTAGTTTAAGCAGTAATCTTTGATGTGGCACTTTGTCGAAAGCTTATTGAAAATTGGTGATCCCTAAGTAGATGATATCTACTGGTGATCCCTCGTATACCCACTTAGTGATATCTTCCAAAAAACATAACATGTTTGTTAAGCATGACCTCGCTTTTAGAAACCCAT